>JBBNEX010000456.1:0-27685 GCA_038021265.1 Cyprinella venusta | reverse complement strand
TAAGCCGACTAAATATATAAATTAAATTTTTTTTAATTCTGATCAAATATATTCACCTTAATGATCCCAAATTTAACAAAAAACTAAAAAATTTACGTTGGGTTAAATATTATCAATATGAAATTTTATTCGATACCATATTTGATCACTACGTGAAATGTGACTATTCAAAGAGTGAAGATGCATTAAAAATTTTATTCATTCAAAGAAAAAGATTAAAAAGAAAAGTATAATGCGGTGGTCAGCAAAATTTATAACGTGAGCTACCGAGTGTCACGTGAGGAAATTTTTAGCTCACACTGTCAAGTAAGATAAGATCGTTAAAAAATATTGAATGTTTATTATTTGTATTCATAACATAATTTTACTTAAATTATCATAAATGCCAAAGTTAATATTCATCATTGCCTGATTGCAGATAAAAAATGAAGACTGACGTAACAATGATCACAAATGCATGACATGGTATTTCTGACAGAATTTTTGGCGAAAGAAAACGAAGGGTAAAAAAAACGCATAAAGACGCATAAAGCATAAAACCGCATAAAATCCCATTGAGCATGTGCAAATAATTATTTTTTATGCTTTTGAATTTAAATTCATTAAATATAATTATTAAAAAAATCAATAATGCTTAAAAATTTTTTTGACAACGTTTGTAATGATATTTTTAGATTCAAGATGCCTCAATGTGTTTCGAGTTGATATAATTTGTCGATTTAACCTAGATTTGATTCGTTTTATACTTAAGATTTAGGTTAGGTTTAGATGTAGGCTTCGTATAACAACATGTTTGTACCTAAATCAGGTCTGATTTAGGTTAAGCTTAGGTTTGGTTGAATACATTTAGGTTTATCTTTAGGTATTTTATACGATTCGAACTTTAAAAGCCACATATAAGGACGCAATGAGCACAAAATCTCATAAAATAAAAATAATCATATGCGAAAATTAATTTCTATATTTAAACTTTATCATGGTTTTTTTTTGAGATTTTTTTAAATTTATTATAATATTCGTTTGTTTCTTTTACTGCCTTCTTATAAAGGATACCAGAGAAGTTTTGTCTGACTTATTTACATCTTTTGTAATAAATTTTTAATTATTTTTTATTACCTCAACAAATGAACCAATATTTGGACGAGCATTAGAGAATTTGTCGTTAATTCTCCTTTTTAATGGTTCAAGGGAATTATTTGTCCTGTTTGCCATATAGGTAGACTCAGCATTAGAAGAATTTCATAGCAAGAGGTAAATTTAATTTGCTAGGTATTCAAATATTAATTCAAAAATAAATAAACATTTTATTGACTTGCCATTGATTTATTTTATTCTAAAGTCTGTAAAATATCCTCATTTGCAGCAAGAGTAAGTAGTTATATTTTAAAAAGTATGATGCAGGAATCTCTGATTAATGTTATTTTTTTTAACTTCCTGAAAATAGCTTGTGTTTAGATGGAAGTAACAGTCTAGAATTATACTCGATGGGAACTTTTTACATACAGCAGTTAAAAGAGCTTTTTCAGAGTAAACTTTTATTATTCTAGACATCTAGTTATAATCAATAAAAACTACCAATTTATGTAATACCTCGCACAATAAAGACTAGTTTTTACCAGTGAGAAGTGCATAAGCCGTTGGTATGTACATATCTGTACCACTATCGAAAATTATTACAATTAAGCATTGTACAATAGGCACTGGTTTTGATTGAAACGCTCCATCCATAATGCTATGGGAGTGATATATCATCGAAAAAAGGAATTGATTTGTCAACCATCATAAAATCTCGAAATACTCGTCCTTAACATGATCACACCAATTTCATTTTAAGAAAGGATGTCCAGCCTTAGTCGTTCTCAAAGGCGCTTGCATTATTACTTGAATATAATTGCATTCATTGTTCCTCTTTCTTCTTTTATCTTTAAATAAATTGTGCGCTTTGATGGTGTTTTATAGGGAAGGTTAGGAAACGTTTTCGAACTCAACAGTTTTTTTTCATATATTTAATTCAAGTAAAATCAACGTTAAGTTGATGTAGTACAAGTGAATGTATTTTTGTAGACTTCTGGATCATTTTCAAGAGCAGGAAGTGGATTAAAGATGATATACGGCTGTTGGAATTTATGCGAGCCTTTACGACTTATTGATCACAGAAAGTCTCTGATCGAGCTTTTAAGCGTTGAAAATCAGAATAACTGCACAAGTAATAAATTTTGTGTCTTAATTTTGAGTTTTTTCGATAAGAAAATCGGTAAAATTTAAAATTGACGCCATGTATATTTTACGCACGCTCAAACGGAATTATGCGGTTTTATGCTTTATGCGTTTTTATGCGGCTCGTGTATATTTCCAAAGAAAAGACCATTTTGCTCTTTTAGAAATATTTGGGAAATTTAAGAACAGTAAGCAAACATTTTCTGATGAAATACATGAGAAATCTGTCGACATATCATTTTTTCAACGAAAATTTAAAACTATGGTTCAATTTAACATTTTTTAGCCGTAAAAAAATTTAAGAAGATTAGATTTTAGGGTTTAGTCACAACCTAGCCACTAGATATTTTGAATATGCTTTAAATTAATGGATCATAAAACATTAATTTACATTTTTAGTTGTTTTTTTTTATTAATGTTTTTTTTGTAAAATTTAATTTTTCATAAAAATAATGATTCGTAAAAAATTTAAGTTGCATATTTACAAAGCTACCGTATTACATCGAACCATTAATCGCCACCTTTATACGCAAAATTTTTTTCTCGCCAGTGGTGAGCAGCTTATTTTTGCTTTAATTATGCAAAACACATCACACTAGAAAGAAGGTGTTTTCGACCTCGGGTGTAATGTTTTATAGAGATTATTTTACAAAATGTGATTTAAAGTATTATAATACAAATTATTTATTTGAAATTTTTATCTATGCATATATAATAAATCGAATAGCCAAATTGTATCAACATAAGTATGGCCGAATTATAAAGGCACTAATTATAACAGTTTAAATAAACATCGGAATCTTTTTAGCCAAAACTAGCAAAATGTTTCTAAAAAAAATCACTTTGTTCATAAAGATGTATAAACAGTCTTAGATATCAGCTAAAAATTCAAAAGTCAAGCAAAAAAGTCATCGAACCTTTTTGGTCAATTCATACGAAGGTGTTTCTATAATGGTAAGCATAATTAACAAAAAAACAATCATCGAGATATTCATTAGAAATATCGGTCTAAATCTGACAGATTATTGCTGATTTATATCTAAAAATTATTTAAATTATTTGCCTTTGTTCTAATATCTTACAGCAATAGCCATTTTTGTCTTCAAGTGCACGGCGGAAAATTCAAAAAATGTCGTAAAATTATAATGTATTTATGTGTCCAAAAATAATAATAAGTCTATTTTTCTGTGGTGAAACCTTCGGAGAACCTAACATGAAAGATGGTATATTTAATGTTATTTATTTCTACTGTACAAAACAGAGGTAAAATTATGTGCGCATATCATAATTTTTAGCGTGCGCAATCTATATTATAAAATCTTCTTTTTTTAGATTTAATTAATTAAAAGAATCAATAGTTGATATTATAAAAATAATTTGCTCTAATAGTTCAAAAAAAAAGTAAACTGAGAATCTATTAAATTAATCTAGCATTTTTTGATAACCGGCAGTAGTGATCTTTAAGAAATTGTCGCGAAAAATCACGAAATCTATAAAAATCATAAATTTTTAATTGAAAACTTATTTTTTGTGCCCTTTGAATGATAAAATTATGATAACTTGAATATTATTCTTACTGATGCGACTATAAATAAATCCCATTTAAAATTTAAAAAATTTTAAAGGTTTTTTATGTGTTGGCTCCCATATTTTACGGTAAGAAATATAAAGTTAAAATAAGGTTACCAAATAATCATGATTTAATGGAAAAAAATTTGAAAAGTGATTTTAAGATGGTGATAAATATTTAAGAAAAGCAGTGTAACGTATTGTCTGGTAGCAATTTTCTTTACAAATGAGTAAGTTAATTTGAGAAGGAAGGTTATTGAAGTAGAAACATTCGATAAAAATCGATATTCTGATTAATAAAAATCAATTTAAATTAAGAGTCACATCGATTCCTTTAAGGCTTAATCAAAAACTTACAATTTTTCAGTGTACAAGGACACCCTTCATTACGTTATCCCCGGATAATGGACCAAACGCATAACTTAAATTTTTTGATGATAAAGAATTCGTTAAATGAACCCAGTTTCCCACAATGAACCAAATTAGATTCTGCTATTTCGGCTAGGCGCGAGTTTTTTTCATGATGTAGCATTTGTGATTTTGATCAAACATTATCAACGTACAAAATTGCTCCAAACTGAGATTTTAATTTTTTGTATTGATATAAAAATTAATTTTGTATTTATTGTATTTTAGTACAAAGCATGCTTAGCATAACGATCGTTTAGCATAAAGAACTTACTCCTAGAACGAAAAAAGTACGCTTTGTGAGATATCACTGCGCATCGACAATTTTTTTGCAGCAAACAGTATGTCAAAAAGTTCAAGGGCAATATGCAAAGAATGCGAGGAAACAATTCGATTCTAAAAAATATGATTCATAATACCTTACTGTAAATGATAAAGAGGCACGAAATTTTTATTGATTAAAAAAATTAGTAATTTTATAATATATTTAGTGCTTACTGATTTTAAGATGGTTGGTAATATAACGGCATGCATTTTTTTTGGGAAAAACTGTTTCAATACTTGTAACTAAAATCATTTAACCGGAAAAGCAGGTTTTAAAATTTTTAATATAATCTAAATTATTATTTAATGTCATAATCAAAAGTGATGATTTAAAATTATAATTTGTAGTTTTTTCTCTATTTTAAAATCAGATCTTTACTAGTTTGGTGAAATAAAAAATCTTTATGTTTAAAATTTTTGAAAATCAGATTCTTTAAAGTTTTAAATGAATATAAAATTTATTATTTTTTATTTAAATATTTGTCAATTTGCAAATTTTTGCGTCATAAAATTTCTTCAAAAAATCTAGATGCTATTGTAAATGATAAACTATATTCGCATTTACTTTATTGTGGTGAAATTTAGTAAAGACGTAATATCATATTTTTTTTTGAATTTAATTAAATCAACGCATGCGTCAAATCCAGTCTTTTATATTTATGACATACTTTATACTGTAATCAAACTTTCTTTGTGATAGTTTAAGTAGAAGATAAATTTAATCGGATTTATCCAGTATTTGGGCAAAAATGTCTCATAAAAAATGTTAGTAATACTCCTTAATCTTTATAATAATTATTTCGCCCAGTTGTATGGATTCACGATGCCAATAAATTCAGCGTATGTATTTAAGAAATAAATTCGTTTAGTACTGAGATATTTAATCGACAAAATTTCGCATATTTGGTCGATACTCTTTATTTCTGGAGATTGTTTACATTTTCAAAGAATGATCATTGATTCGCTAATCACAGTGGATAGTTAAATTAAATTGATAGTACTGCCTGTCAGCAATAACGATTAGAAATTTTCGAAAAGAATCTCATTTTTTTGAATCGAGTTTTAATCTCATTTATGATTCTATTTTAAATGATATATATACAGGACTCTTAAATATAGTCAACAACTCTTCTGTTACAATATCTTCGGCAAAATTTGTTTAATTAATTATTGTTCAAAAAAAAAATAAAATTCTTACGTATTCGATACATTACGGAAGTTGACCTTGTATTAAAATCAAAAACTGATACAATAGTGCGAAAAATAATTATTTTAATCAATTAGAATTAAAAAAGATGCTAATTGTCTGCTTTTTGATACATTTTATTTCTGCGGCGAACTTCCAGTATTTTATTTACTTTCGTTTCTTTTTTTTTAAATCTTTCTCCTGCCATAATATGTTTTGTATAATAAGCATGAAAATCAGACTTTTTAGGGAAGTCATTTTTATAATACACAATCATTAAATGGTAGAAAACTTCCTTCATATAAATAACAATTTGTTTACCATTTCACGAATTATAAAATCTAATAATTTCTGGAACAAATTTAGGCAAATCTGTATTATAAATAAAATGAACATTTTGATCGTCTGTGAGTTCAAATGTGCTATAACATAATCCGTTTACCGAAAACCCTAGTTTCGGTAATTGAAGATTTTTAGGCTATTTATTATCTAAATCATACTGCGATTGATTGTACAAATAATTTTCCAGACTTATCCTGAACGCATAACTAATTTATAAAACACCTCTTACTCGTCTCCATATACCTCCAAGTTTATCACAATCGTGTGACGCATTTTGTATATGTTCTGCAATTCCTCGACGCAGTGCGCGAAATAACTATAGGTCATTAAATTCTAATTTTCGATTCAACATTATAAGTATCACTCATCGAAAATATTTATTTCGAATTATATTATAGATTATATTACATAAATTTAAAGAAATAAATTATTTAAAACAGTAAATTTATAAAAAAACCTATAGCATGCTCCAAAAATATGAAATTTTTTTAAAGACGTTGGAAAGGGATTTAACCTAATATAATGAAAGGTGTATCCTAAGTCAAAAATAAAAATGACTAAAAGAAACAAATTTTTAAGAAAATTTATAATCTAATCTTATAATTTTTTCGTGATTTTAATAAGATTCACAATTTAGAATAATTTATGGTGCGCCCAACAAAATATATTTGATATTGTCGTTCTAAGTGACAAGAACGCAAAAAAATCAGATATTTAGGGAATTTGATTTAGCATGGCAAAAAAAATAAAGACAAAAGGTAGCTTACCTCATTAGTTAAATTACTGTAAAATCTCGGTAATTTTTATTTTTTATTCTCGAATAAAATCGTACTAATTTACAATATCTTATTTATCAAGCTAAGTATTTGAATTTAAAAATCTTGTGCATAAAAATGTTATGGTCTAAATAATGAAGGTCTTAGTTTAATAGTGACCTACATCAGGAGATTTTGATGTAATTTATTTTCTAAAAAATACAAAAAAGGCCATTAGGAATATGATTTTCGGTCGGTTTTTTCAAGATCCATATAAGAAAATTATTGCCTTTCTGGCACAGCTTTCCATTAATTCCTGAAAAAAATATTTTGTTTATTAACTGCGCATGATAGATTGACATTTATTTATGCTTAAACGATCACTCATTATTTTAAAATTAACAGATACATTACGGAATGAGAGTATAATTCTGATTACTTTTTTTTGGTTTTACATTATCACCAAAATTTTTCTGAAAATATTTATTCTAAAAATTATATTTGAAAAATTGATCGTCATGAATATTGTTTATTTTTTTTGTAGATCATATTAAAATTAATTGTATTTATTTCGAATATTTTATTACAAATTGAAATAGATCAATTTAATGTTAGGCATGTGTATTTTCAACAGATAACCTAGCTTAAATTTCTTTAAATTTCAGCTAACGCAAATCTCATTTTTCGCCAAAATTCTAAATTTTAAAGAATCAAAAGCTATTAAAGCCATCACTATTGTGAATTAAATTTGTTAACTTTGATTTCAGATTAAGTTATTTAAATAGCAATTTAAGCAAAAATTATAGAAATAAAAGCAGATATTTAAAAATTTATTTACATCAAATTTAAATACATCTTATTTATACGCAAAAAGCTTTCATACGTCATTTAATATAAATCATATTCTTTTAAATAGATGAATTTACTTAGATATTAATATTTTTCTTACAAATCAGCAAATCAAATATTGAAAACAACATCTACAGTTGATAAATTCATTTTAATTCAATTTATATTGTGGTTTTTCACGATAACGATAAAAAAAGAGCAAAAAAATCCATACAGAAAATATCAGTGATATTATTTTAAAAAATGCAATTTTATACCTTAAAAGCTACAAAGTTTGAGTAGAAGCTTCCTTATTATACATTATTGTCAGATCAATTTTAATCTGTGCACAATCAATTTAAATGCTTAAATTTTTTCGAGAAAAACGAAATAATATTAAAATCGATGACCAAGTCAGAGCTTTGATGATCTAGAATGTTAATTTTCTTTTATTTAGTTAATTTTATATAGAAATTAAATCAGGGAAAGAATATTTCATGATATTTAGACTTCAAAATTCTACCATTTTTAGAATTTACAAAAATTATAATGAGAAAAGATTCATGTCATATTTAAAAGTCGGTGGAGGCAAACGCTCGAAATTGAGTCAAGAATAAAGGTATTTTATTTGTGATCTAGCTGATAATGAATGCAAAATAATTTTTATGATAAACTCAATAGATTTCAAATTTAATATTTTTTTGATGAAATCAACAATACAGACGATTAAATCTGTAAATTACAATAATTATATTTGCGACATTAAAAATTACATTCCATATGCACATTAGAATTATTCATCAATAATCAGTTCATTTAAATGATTCTGTTTTTTTTTAAATTAACATAAAATTTTTTTTTGAAAGCTGGTTAGGCTTGGATCAAATTTGGTCAAGCATTCAATTGTTAGCTCGTGCATAGATAAAAATTGGTTGATTACAGATGAAAAATTGATAGTATTGTAGTGTATTATTTTACACAAGATAATATTAAAATTACAAAAATTTGCAAATTTTTGATCGAGCGACTATTATTAAATAAAGAAAGACCTTCAACCCAACAAGCCAATGGATTTTTTCGAAATAAAAACAAAAATAATGTACCGGTTCTATCCCTTACGATTCAACAGAACAGCCCGTGACAAAGGATAAAAAATAATTGAAGAACATAATAATTTATCTTAATTTCATAAATGTCAGAAAAACTAATTTTTCTATTTAAAAGCAGCCATTTATTTTATCGCTTGAATTAATAAGCTTTTATCACTCATATTTGCTAATAAATAATTCCTAAGACACAATTCAGGATTAACAACTACTATATTTTTTGTTCTTAAAAAACCAAATCGTATAATTTAATCTTTAGACAAGATCAATTAATTATGATCATAGATATGAGTAAACGTTCACGTATAAATATAAGGTTGTTAGAATATTTATCACTTCTTCCATTTTTCCCCATTATAATTTTATGTCTTTGGTTTAAAGTAAAAAATGAAAATTTTAAATAAACACTATTTTTGATAAAAAAATAAAGGATAAATTTTGAGTTTTAACAGAATTACTGAATCAGAATCGCAGTCGCAGTTGTATAAAAATTATACGACTTAAGTAAATAGGTAAAAATTATCTGCATTTTGAATCAAAGAACACAAGTTTGGTGAAAAAAGTTATCAAAGATCAATATCTTCTGATTTTTGAGAAATTTAAGAATAAAAAAATGCCAAATAATGAATTATTACTTTAGTTTTTTATTTTATTAATGGATGCAGAATTTATAAGGCTCTGTGTTTCTCAAAAATATGAATAGTTCAAAACATATATTCATCAAAATCTACATGAAAAATTCAAGAAAGATTCGAAAAAAATACCTGGTCTCTTTCCCTTTGCTGAGATAAACAATTGGAAAAAAATATCATGATTATCACCAGAAGTTCATTTAAAGTCATGTGGAAATATTTCATCTTATGATATATTTGGCGATTTTTTATAGTATTCGGACTTAAATAAACTTTAATTTTATTAAATGGCTGGTTTATGTCGTATCTTAAAAAAAATCAATCAAGCGGCCATTAATTATTAAAGAAAATCTACAAAACGATTTCAATTACAATATTTCAGCCATTATTTCTATACATATTTTTCGCTACGAATTTACTTATCCAGATTAAAAACTTAAATAAAATGATCAAATTATTATTTGTCAACGGCATTTTAAATCATGCCGGAATCTTTCATTTATTTAAGATTTCATAAAAAAATTTTTAATTATTTTTTGATCTTAAGGATGCGCTTGTAGCCAGTTTTAGATGTAGAAATAATTAAAAAATCATACGATAAATAGTCCTGATATAGCACTTCTATTATTATCCATAGATACAATTTGAGTCATTTAAACGCTTGCTAATTTTAACATACATGATTTTATTTCGTAAAGCATTCCAATTTCCCCTAAAAACTATTGATTCTATGAATAATAATTTAAAACCTTTAAATAATATACAAAGACATTTGTTATTACTAGTTTGTTGGCAAGCTTAAATTAACTATTAGTGATTTTTAAATAAATAAACAATGATGAGGACTTGCTATTAAACCAAATTATTAGAGACATTTAAATAGATAAAAAAATCAATTCAATCAATAAGAATCACTCAATTGTAGATTAAAATCGTAAAAAAATCTTAAAGATAGTTTTTCTCGTTGACGGGCTAAAAATTTTTATTGATATAGTTGTATCAACTACAAAAATAATTATTATAACACGATTATGTTGATATTTTTAGAAAATCTAACAATCTCATGCCTACATGATCATTTAATCGTAAAATCTAAAATTTACTAGCGTAAAATTTCTGATAAGTTATTACTTAATGTTGTATATTAGATATGGCTGATAAATTGTATGTTTTCTCGCCACTTATCGATTTATTATTGATAATTAACATATTACAGAGGTGTGCGTAAGGTTTGAACCTCTGTGGATTAGGTTTGGACCAGTATGCATAAGGTTTGTCCTAGAGTCCATTAAGTGAAGCCCAAGATAAATTAAGTTCAGTCAGTAGGTAGTGGATTATTAATTTATAATTAATAAAGGTCCAAATAAATTAAACTTGATAAACATATAATTTTGACGAAAATTTACGATACATATATTTTAAAAATTTATTTCAAACTATTCAAACGTTTTTAAGGCCCTGTACTTATACTTGTTTAAATTTTTTTAAAAATTCTTATCGGGAAACCGACTTAATTTCTTAAACTAATACAATAAGCTTGATAAATTTCTGGACCTTGACTGATCTTTTTTTAATTAATCCTTAGAACTCTTCGATTTGGTTTAATTACGGGCAAAAAGGGGAATTAAAAATTTATTGATGAGCCAGAAGTATTAAATATATTTGATACGGTTTAGGATTGTTGAAACCGATCATTAATCACGATATTTTTTCGAATGTATGTTTCACATAAAATACAAATTTAAACATTATTTAAAGTCCACAATACTTTGATATTATAAGCTAAACTTAACGCAAACTTGTAAAAAATGTATGTTTTTTGGGTCAAATTTCATGCACACCTTTGTATTAATTATTTTCATTTTTTTAATTTTCAGGTCAGATCTCAAGATTGATAATGAATTTTCACAATGACGGTATCTTCTAATGAACATAATAGAATTACATAATATTTTTTGAAATATAAAAAATCTAAATCTCTAATAAAATTGACATTCATTTAACATTTTATCTTCTCAAACATATTTAATGAGACATACAAAAAATGTTACTAATTAGATTTTTGAGAGAGATATTACGTTGAGATTTTCCTATGTTTCTGACAAATTCTTTTTTTTTAATTATATATAAGGATTCATAATTTATATTTTTAAAGTAAAAAATAAAATATTGTTGGATTTCAGTTTTAGCTGACGTATCTTTGACCTAAATATCTGTAGGTCGTTTCAATATCGTGAAAAAAATCAGAAAATAATTACATCATGCCTTTTTCAAGCTAATACAGATTAAAGATTAGGTTCTGAGTAGCTTTAAAAAAAATCTTGTTAAGATATTAAACGCTTTAATATTATTTATGAACTAAATACTTTTCAGAAGATAAAAGTATTTAAAGCCGCAAAATTTGTATCTTTATTGTATTTAAGGATGATATCACAAATAATATTTGGTATTCCCCTTTAGAATTGTTGTTTTAAAAAGAATGAATTCTAAGAATATTTTTGGTTTTATATCATAACTAATTATGGAAGATAAGCAGAATTAAACAGATTTATTATAAAATAATCGCTAAACATTACCTGAAACTAATGAGATCAAGCTCTAGCCTTATGAGATTAACAAATACAGTGATACCTCGCATAACGTACTTAATTCGTTCTAGGAGTAAGTACGTTATACGAAACGAACATTATGCGAAGCATCCTTTGTACTAAAATACAATAACAAAAAAAATTAATTTGAATGTTGACAAATAAAATATAAACTTGGATTCGAGCAAATTTGTGTGTTAATATCGTTTGATCTAAAATATAAATGGTATTTCATAATAAATACGCGCGCTTAAGCGAAGTAGTTAAATCTGATTTAGTTCGTTGTGCGAAGCAATGTTTGTTATGCAAGGTATCACTGTATATTTTTATTGAGTGTTTTATGTACATGAGGAACTAAAATCAGTCAAACTTTTCTAAGGCCTCAGAAAAATTTTTTACTGACGAAATATTTAAGATTTTTCTCAATTTATTGTTTTTCGTTATTTTTAAATATCATCAAAATAAAAAAAATATTAATGGTCGATTTTTTGTCAGACACCAACAAATGAAAATTTTTTAATGCTATGAAAATAAAAGTTGATTCGATGATATTTTATTCATTAAATTATTATTTAAAATTTAACTGAGGTGTACTAGGGCGTAAACGACCTTGTTTGTACCTGCCTATGAGACCCCGTGATCGCAAAATTATGGCTGTTTTTAATTCTTGACGTTTAATTTGTACTCAAGGAAATCTTTAGCAAATTGGTTCAGAACTCAGTTGTAATCTTACATAGCACTGCATGTACATTAACTTTTTGACTTTCAAAAGTTCCGCAGAGTACATTCAGAAATTCCGCTGGAGACATTCATAAGTTCCGAAAAAAATATAAATTTTTAAAAACTTATAAAATTTTCACTGTCAAGCCTTGACGTGTTTCCTGTCAATTTCTTGATCAAGCTACTGCAATTAGTTAGATTTATTTCCCAACATGCTATGTTATCGTGCTTTATTTTACGCGTATTGTCAAAAACGTTAAACTTCATTTTGATGATCTATTTCCATGTTGAATAAAAATTTAATCATATTTTAACAGCAAAGATAAGGTAATCAGAAAAATATTAAATCTCTCATCGTTTCAAAAATTTCTAAAAAAACCAGATTGGCAGAAGCGAAAATAATCGATAAAAACTATCTTTGGTTAAAATGTAAATTTTTCCAAAATATTTAAATAAAAAGATGTATTCGCCGGTTTATATGATCTAATTTGTGCTTTGTTTAAAAAATGCTTTTATTTTTTATTTCAAAGCTAAATGTTCAGTTTTATAATTCTAAATATACTGCGTAATTAATCTCTCTTTTCTATTTTTTCTTATTTTTTTGCGTTTTTTATGATATTATTGATTTTTATTCATCGATATTATTAAAAAATAAAAACGGAACTTTTTATTGTCTCACGCGGAACTTTTTAACGTCCTCTGCGGAAATTTTGAACGTCAAAACGTGTATAAAACTGGTAAGTTAACCTGATCTCATTAACAAAATAATGTTATTCTTTATTATATTTTTAAAAATAGCAAACCCTTCGATCAAAATTGAATGGTTGTTGCAATCCCATGATATGTTTTTGTGCACTAAAATTCATTTCGCCTAAAAATATAGTCAAAATTGACATAATTTTTAAAATTTATCAGGATGATAAATATAGGCTGTACTTTATTGATTTCATTTTTCCTCCATAATTGGTCGTAAAAGGAATTAACAAATTCGTAATTCGTATAAATACAGGTCTTTAATAAAAATTAAGTGTATTCCTTGCCAATGCTAACAATATAAAAAGTTTAGATTGATCTGACCTATAAATAGTATTTGGATTATAAAAATACCAATCAGTTATATCAGCTCGGAAATCAGAGCATGAGATTAATTTTGAAATGTAAATTAGCATATTAGACACTTTATTTTTTTTAAATTTACGTTTCTATCAAAGATATTATAGAAAATTCCAAATTTGATATTATTATTCAGATCTTTTATTGATTTAAAGTTCTCGTAAAAGTAATTTATACATTATTATAATTAAAATTGTGCGTTAAGTATATTTTTTAACTGATGCACAGTGTAATTTTGCCTAAAATTATTTTATGATTGAGAAATTTTTTAAAATTTAGGAACAAATGATTTCGATAAAGGGAGAATAACCGTTAAATATTACTCGCACTATTTCTACGATGTAATTTTTTCCATCGTGCTTTTTTAACCATATACATGCTATCCCGTATATTATAGATTAAAAAGTTTTAAGCCTCGAAGTAACTTTATGACGTAATTTTAACATGCACATATGTAAAATTTTTATATTTTAAGATGACATGAAATAACAGAGAAAAGATTTTCATTATTAATCATTGTCAAATATCCATTTTTAGTATTTAATAATAGCCGTCAGTCAGTGAGAACTAAAAAAATTAATGTCAATTTGTTTTGTTTATTGCACAAAATGGTTTATATGGCGCACACGCAATGAATTAGAATTTCTTTTTCAATAATTTGTATTTAAATACATTTTTCGAAATAAAAAACTAATTCAGTTCCCGATATTCAATTTAATTCAAATTATGATTTTAGATTTGATTTAAGCTTAAATTTTTTCACTTTTACCATTTTACCGTAATAATATTATATCTTAAATTAACACAAGATTATACCCTATATTTTTTAAAATATCAAAATTATATTCCTAATAACGTGCGCAATCTCTAGCTATTTGATCTTATTTGAAAATGAATAAAAATATGTTTTTTCTCATCAAACTAGGTATCAAAGATATCGTAAAACTGTATTGAATGAACTTTATTTAAATTGTAGCTTGTTACCTATTTCATAGACCAGCTAATAATTGACTTTTATGTCTATAAATTTTTCGGACCTAAAGGTATTCGAACTATTTTCAAATTAAGGCTTCCATATAATTGTATGAATTATAAAACTTGATCTGTAATTTTCGGTTCTGATAATTATTGTCTGATATAAACGCAGATCAATTAAAACAACGAGAATAAAAAAAATTTATTACGATCACTTAATATATTTGGCGAAATGATGAAATTCATCGCGAACAAATATTAAAATTATTATGCATAAATCGTTATATTAATAGCTAAATCCAACTCGATTGTGAAATAAGTTAGAAATTCTTTATCCAAATTGCGTTATGTTAAATCTTGGGCTGCATCTAAATTATGTTATATCAAGAACTTTCATAATATTTTCGGCAAAATAATTTATTGAACTAGAAAATCTTTCAAAATTTCCTGGATTTCCATAATCGTCTAGAAAATGCATACTATACACTCTTTCAAGTGACTGCTAATGGTCAATCACACATAAGACCGGATTTTCATTTGATATTTTACTTAATTTGATTAAGGTATCTTGACATATCTAAAGGTTAGCACTATCGTCTCTCACCATTTCGTCAAACGGATTGATGTCAAATAAACTACATAAATTGGTTTCAGTTTCACTTATTTCTCCGCTTTTAGATTCCTGAGACTTAATTAAGAAAACCCCATACAGTATATCTTTCTAGCAGCGCAAGGATAGATTTTACCATGACGCATTCCTAAATTAAATTGAATAAACAAACTAATCTTGATATAGGAGATTGAAATTCATTGCAATTAAGTTGATGTTTAGATTTGTATAAATCAATAGCCTTTTTCATGCAATGTAAGATTTGCTAAATTTTTTAGGAGAAATATTGAACTTCAATTTATTTTAAAAACTCAAACATGTCGCTATTAAAACTGATTAAATATAAATTCATAATTTTATTTTGGTATAACCTCTGATATTTGTATATTTCTATTAAAATTTAGGAATAAGCGCAAAAGTGAATCCTTATTAAATTCAGCGAATTTTA
Organism: Cyprinella venusta; assembly: GCA_038021265.1. NCBI lineage: Eukaryota > Metazoa > Chordata > Actinopteri > Cypriniformes > Leuciscidae > Cyprinella > Cyprinella venusta. The sequence goes on along the minus strand of JBBNEX010000456.1, from coordinate 11,864 downwards.
TCGACTGATCTCAACATTAAATTATTGATTACGCAAAATCATTGATCAATTATTTTTTAAAAGAAAATATTTAAAAAATTTTTGATCACGATTCATCATTAATTAAAATTCGTAAAATTTACAATCAGATACATGGATTTTAATGCTATATCAGAGATCAAAGTTATTAGATAACGCAGTGTTAGCTTATGTTGCATCTATCAGAAAAAAGGTAGGATTGGTATTAAAATTCATACTAATAAAGAGTATTTTTGAGTTTAAAAGATATAGAATCCTAAAAGATAAACTTTTGCGTCATATAATATAATTACATAGAGTATTTATATTTTAGGCATACGCTAGGAAGATACATTTCTGAATTGAGGGAAAATACAAAATATATTCTTATTTCATGTAAATGTGAGGATATATAATTAAATTTGATAATTATAGAATAAAATATATTAATTTAAAGCTAAATTTTGATAATTTACTTCATTTGATTCATCTGCTTTACTATGAGCGGTTGAATCGTGTGTTTGTGCTTGTGGTTGGGATTTGGCTATAATTTGCTTATTTGTTGGGGTTATTTGAGTTTTCTGATTTAATTTTTGCCATTTTGAAAAATGCCTCGCATAAAATAGGTCAAAATCTCTCTTTGAAGGAAAGTCTTTCTTAAAGTATCCATATAATAATTTAAAGACAATCCCCTTTGATATATAAAGCTTTTAATACAGGATAAGCGGCAATAAATTTTTTCATGAGATGAAAAATGTTCCTACACATCTACATTAAGATCAAAATCAACCAGTTGATCATCTGGTTTTTAAATTCTCTGTAACATGCTCTTTTATCCGAGAATCCAAGCTTAGATACTCGTTGGTTTTGAGGCTAAATATTTAATCATTAATACCAAAATTGATATCGCAAATAATTTTGCTGACATGTATTTTACACATTTCTAATAATATAAAAATATATACTGTTCTGCTAATATCTTTTATTTCATCACAGTCGTAGGAATGACCAGATTGAAAATCTTGTAGCCCTCTGCTAAGCGCTCGATATATTTTCTGAGTGTAAATTTTAAAAATCATGAATAAAAAAAAATATTTATTTATTTTCATATCTTATCACGCTTAGAGTTGTTATGAAAATAAGCATTAATTAAGACAGTTGTTATTTACTGCTAAATCGTCTTAAAAGTTTTGATCTTTGAAAAATTACGATTAAATGCGATAAAACTTATTGATAAGACCTGAATCCAAAAATTATTTATTGGTCAGGAAATTTATGTAAATAATTAAAAAATTTTCCAGTGTAATTGTGATATTTGGGTCTTAAATAATAGAAAATTCTTTTACTACAAGCTTTTACATAAAAAACCTTTATGCGTGTATCACAATAAGAATGATGGTAGATGTAAATAATTCAAATCAATTTTATTTCTTATGGTATTTAAACCAAACTTAATTATTTAAGGATAATAAAGAAATCAAATCAGGATATTTTTTCAAACTTTATCCTTAATAGTACCTAAATATCATCTTTCGTGAACACTCACGAGAACAATTGGAACTTGTATTACGATTCAAAAAATTTCTTTTTTTTTAATCTTTTAAATATTGATGATGAATGAACGATCGAATGAGTTGATGTCAGCTTGAATTTATTCATTGAAGAGACATTAATTAGCAAAATTATTTTTAAAAATTCTCCCAATCAAGTTAATTATAATTGAGCAGCTAATTAAGTAAAATAAGTAGATGAAAAGCCTTAATTATAAAATTGTGTCTGCATAAATTACCATTGCTTATAACTTGGCACTAATGATTCTTGCTAATTTTACGGAAAACCACCACAAATAAATATATTTAATAAAAATACCATTATTCTGAACTGTTATTAACATAATAATAAACAGTAAGGTCAAGATAATTTTAATATTTTTCGATTAGATTATACAGTTTTTTAAAGTAATAAATTTTAACAATTTATATAAACTTTAAAAGATGTTTAAAAATTTCATGACAATATATCGGATACTAAAGTTTAGGTTGAGTTCCGTGTAATTGAAGTTGAAAGTTTGTGTTTTTTAGGAGGATATTGGTTTTTAAGTTATGAGACTATCGCTTTGTAATTTAACCTAAAGAGCAAGAATTCCATCTTTTTAGAACCTTTTATAGTTGAGCGCATGGGAAATTCTCTATGTTATAACAAACCGCACGGAGAAATAGTCTTTACCTAATTTTGTCAGGTATCCTGGCTTTTATTATACAAGAAGTGTTTTCAACAGTTTAAAACGGTTGTATAGCGCTTAATGACATCAAATTTATCTTGTTGCATAAAAAGAGCATTTGATGGTTTATTTAAACAATTTTATCTGTAAAAGAGATTGAATAAGATTAACGAACATATACTAACGCGTTTAAATTATAGATAATTTTATTATTGATCTTTTTCATATTATTTACGGTAAATTTTTGATAATATACGGTCTATGTATATCAATATTATTTGATTTCGGGATTTAGACAATCAAAATTATCTATATACTTTTCATAGGAAATTAAAAAAATTTTTTTGTTATTTCATCCTAATTTCATTCCGTTTTGCTAGGATAAAAAACCAATTCATTTCAATTATTTATCATTATGTGCTAATCTAACGAAGAAAAAAAATTAAACTCAGTCTAAGACCGTTATTGAATAACAATAAGGAATTTCGGGGATTTCATAGAAAAAATTAATAATAAATGAAATTAAGATGAGATTGAATTAGAATGTTTTATATATCACGAATAGAGAACAATCTATCGAAAAAGACAACTGAATTAAAAATATGTTATAATAATAGATACACTAATAAAGATTAATATAAAAGAATAATAATGAAAATTTTTAAAGGACATATAAACTCAAGTTAGCTAAATTTGTTAAAATTAAACAATCATTCGGGTTAATCCGACTTACTTTATTGGTCTTATCAAGTTCAAATTGACAATTGAATAAGAAAAATATGCTGATAACAACAAAGCTTAAGATAAACATGAACGAATAATTTTATCTCCGTATTTTCATACCTGTTTGTATTAATTTTAGCAAAACTAAAACAAACATAAACTCTTAAAAATTATAGGGATTTTTATACACAAAAAGAAGAGATCATGGTAGAATGATGGGCATATTATTGAAAAAAATTTTGCGTTTAAAGACTGATTCTACATGACAGGACATAAAGTATAATTTTTCAATGAATTTATAAAATTTAACCTTTTCTTAGAATAAAGGAAAAGAAATGTGGATTTTATATTGAAGTAATACGATGTAAATTAAAAAAAATTGCACAGTTTCACTAAAATAAGTCAAAATCTATAATCTGTAATAAATTTAATATTTTTGGATAATAACTACAAGTTTTTATTCAAAAATTTTTAGCCGAAAATTTGTTTGTAGATGACGGAGTATGGTAGCATGTGTTAAAAATAGAATCTTGATAAAAATAGGCACTATCAATAAAATTTACCAATTATAATTGACCGTAAAAACATTTGGTTGATTCAATTTAGAATCGATAAAGGTTTAAGTGTCTGGAGCTAAAATACTAATAAAATTTTATTTTTATGGAATATTAAGATCTGTGGCTTATTTTAACAAAAGACGATCTTTTACGAACTCAATTTCAAAATGTATTTAACTAATATTAGACCGCTAAATAATCTATAATTTTAAGTCTAAATTATCAATTAACTTTTTAACAATTGTTCTAAATTTCTATGAAATCGGACAAAATTTCAAATATTTGTGTCCGAGAGGATAATTCAAAAAAGAAAATATTCAAAATATTCATTTAAGATAGCTATGATGTTTGAATGAACGAGTTTGAAACTAAAAGAGATCCTGTAAGTACTAATAAAAAAGGGTTAATGATGATACCTTTTTGGTAACAAAGTCTCAAGTAACTGTGGATCAAAATTTAAATTAGCAAAGAAGGAATTTTAATATAAATTCTGGTGTAAAAGGATTTAAAAATCATTTCTTAACTCTCAAACTTTAACTCCATTAAAAAAATGGTCTCTGATTGTATTTTTTGATAACCAAAGATACTTCGCTTAAACTTATTATAACCGACTGTAAAATGCGCATAATCTAAATTTAACATCTTGCGCAAAGCACTAAAAGTTATGGAATAAATTTGAGAGTTTATCTTGATTTTTGTTTGAAAATAAATCTACTTTTTAACATAAGGATTTTTGAGATGCTTCAAAATCTTATTGTTGTTTAAATTAACAAGAACATTTTTGCTTCGCTAATTGATTATTTTTTTTGTAATTGATACGTATTAAAAATCTTCAGATCTTTTCTTTAAATCATTATTATGTTTTCATCTTTAAAAAACTATTGAAGTTCGAACTCGAGTTTTTTTATAATCTGATTGATGGAAATTGTGTATTTATTCTAATGATAGCTCACAAAATTTTGACAGAAAAATGGCGTAATCCAATAGTTGTAAATCAAAAATATCAATATACGTACGTATATGTAGCTATCTAATTTTAAAAGATACATTAGTCTCTCCGCAGCTTTTATATACAAATAAAAAAAATTTACTTGTGATATCAACAAAATCGAAGTGTAAGGACAACGGTTAATTTTCATAGATTCAATACCTCTAGATGGTTTATAGCTAATTACATCAAATTGATTTTTTATTTTTATGAGAGAAAAAAACTTTAAAAAATTTTTCTATAAGCTCTAGAATCCTTTTTTTATATTTATTGATTTATAATCCTCTTCGTTGATAATTCACTTCTTTTTTTTAAATATGCCAAGGTTAAAAAAAACGCCACAATTGTGGCACATTAGGTAGTCTAAGGGTTAATTATAACCGATCCATTTTGTGACTACCGACATACTGTTAGAATTTTATCTGAATATTCTTCATCTTTAAAAGCAAAAAATGTCTTACTTTTAAAAAAATTAACTTCATAAACTCAATATTAAAAGAATTTAAACTTAAAAAATTGTTTTTTGGAAGATATCCATTATTCGACGCTAATATTAGGGTTTTATTATATCAGATCCTAAAATGACACAATCTAAAGATTGAAGAAAGTTATTGAAGATATCGATGTATTCATATGTGACTGATAACTTTTAAAAATAGGTGAAGCATTTCTTCAAAGATTTTTTTTTAAAAGAAAATAAAGATTTTTCATCGTTTAATTTCATGTTTAGGATCTAAATCTGTCTTAATATAATATAAATCATATTGACATTTCTTTTCGGTAGAAGATTGGCTTCTTCACAGTAAAAACAAATTTAAAATTATCAAAAAAGCCCTAACAGCTTTTGTCAGTAACATTGTGATCCCTCAATTAAAAAAAAAAATTTAATAAGGAAAAAGTTACAAACTCTGTGGCACTATCGAATTAAAAAACAATAAAATTTTTTTTCACCTTTCTGTTCAAATCATATGAAGGTTCATCGATTAAAGGAAATATCATTAATTGTTAGACTTCTAATGAGATTTACATTAAAAAATCAGCATAAATATGTAAAAAATTTTCCAATTTATGTCGTAAATATATTTATATCCGTACTTTTTAAAAATCTTAAAATAATAGAATTTTTTAGGTTAAACTTGACAGTGGAGATTCGAAAAAATTTACTAAAAATATGCAATTATGTGTCCAAAGAAGAACATTAGATTGTTTATTAGATAATAATACTTGATTAGAACTCTTTGCTGCAGTAGTAGTACTTTATGAAATTATTTGATTAAAATGATAATTTAGGCCAAAAGAAGTGGTTTTTGTAAAACATTCTCTAAAGTTTTAATAACCTAGCCTAAAAATTGTCTTTTTCGATTTGACTTATAAATAAATAGTAATCGACACTTTAAAAGATAATACCCATTTGTTTCGCGAAATAAAAATTCGAAAAAGGCAATTAATCAATTTTACTTTTAGATGATGTTCGATGTGGACGAACGTAAAAATTCTCGGTTGATATGGTAAAATTGAAATAAAAAACTTTTTTTTACGGTATTAGTCGTTTTTACCTTCAGTTTAAAATAATTTAATTTTATTGGTCATACGATTTTCCAAGGTCGAGTCAATTTTTATCGATTCACTTGTACAATTTAAACTAGTATGACCTTATTTATGAGTTATATCCTATAAGTCTAGGGGAAAAATATGATTTAGCTTTTTTGAAGGAAAACACAATTTGATTTAATTTCGTAAGAAAGGTAAAAAATTCATCAATTATTAAACTACATTATTTACAGAAAATATTGTAATATTTGGCTTTAAATCAAACGTTTAAAAAAAAGAAGAAAATCTGTCTAAAATACCGAAAGGGAAGAGATCTTAAAAATTAATCAATGTTTGAGAAATATGAAAATTTTGAAAGGGTCAGAATAAGCGATTTTATGCTGCTTAATCTTGCACTTCCTGCTTAAGAGTATTAATGACACATAAAATATTCCCATAAGTGTGGTAAATTACGGTGTAGAGAGCTGCATACTGTCTTTCAGGTTTTGAACGTCGATTATCATTCAACTTGAATATTCATTACCTTAATAAATTATTTCACGCAAGCAAATATGAAAAAAATCACTGGATGCCTCAAAAAAAGGATAATGCAAATAAAAAAAGCAGAATGATCCTAAGTTCTCTTAAGGCCATGACATATCAAAAATATAAAACATAACACAAATTAGAAGTTAATCTTCATTTTAACAACTCAGAATATCACTAATAATTTAAATATTAAAAATCAGATTGAGTTTAAATTAAAGGGGCATTTTAATCAAAAATTTATCTGGACGAACAAAAAAATATCACCCGAGGAGCATCATGTTGTTAATTTGACATTTTTATTGTGTAAGATAATCATTAAGAGCAATTTTGCAAAGAAATAAAAAAAATCGCAAGCACTCGTTTCCTGATATTAAAATATAAATTTTTTTTTTAATTTTGATTTGAGGCAAATTAAATTTATCAAAGGATATGTCGTTTTTGCAATCGCTATCACTTCGTTAATTATATTTTTGACTGAGGAATAGTATTAGAAATCAAATTTATTATATTTAAAACCCCAATTTAGTACAAAAAATAATTAAATTATGTATTAATTGTTTAAAATTTCCTCGTCCAGTTTAATTAGTATATCCATCAATATGACGAAATTGTTATACTTTGTATAAATTCTTTTGTAAAACAGACAAAAAACAAAATTTTATGTGTTAAACAAGTAGTGAAAATCAGGAGAACATGAATTTTAAGAAAATATCTTTTCTATATTTAGTGTAAGAATGTCTCAGAAAAAAAGTATTTAATGATGTTAGGCAGCAACAATGCTTAAAGAAATTATAATAATCATACCTTTAGATAATATTTTAAAATCTAAGGTGAGATATGCGTAGTTTTGATTCATTTTTTTTAATATTGAATTAAAATGCAATTGAACCATTTTTTTTGCCTATAGTACTCTTGAATTGATTAAAAAAATGTAACTGCCATCTTATTAACGTTATTTTATTCTATCAAAGGAAGTAAATTTAATAAAAAAAAATACAAGAACAAAAAACAACAAACTTAGACGAAAAAATTTAGCACAATACTTTAAGGTTTGTCTTTTTAGACATGGCAATTCAAGAAATTTACATTGTAAATAGAAAAAATATTTTGATATGTGCCTAGGGAAATCCCTACTCGAATTATTATAAATCAAAGAAAAAACTCAATATTGACACATCTATAAGGGTTTGTGGCCACTTTGTATGAAAATACGGCTTAAAAGTAACAGTCGTGATTATATTTAATGATGTCGCTAAGAAATTTCCTTTTAAGATAGTTAATAAAAATGCTGGCAATACTCCATTAATTTTAAGACACTAACTTTATCAAGGATTAAAGTAGCTTATCTTCCTCCAGGCCATTTAAAGAGTTGAGTTACTCGTATGAAAATTATTGCCGAAACTTTGGTATATTATGTTATAGAATGTTCTCTTTGTCGCCAAAGAAGACAAATTTTTTGAATGAGGATAATAATGCAGTACACATATTAGTTTCATTTTTTCTTCTATAAAAACTCTAACAGTAAGTTTTCGAGACTATTTTTAATTATGTGTCCGTTGTCTAATTAGTTCTCTCGATTAAGAGTTGCTATTTGTATTTTAAATTCGTTCTAAATCCTCAATAGAATTTTTAAAAGCTAAATTTTAAGGATTCAAAAAATTTCGGTAATGCTAAAACGTTTTGTGACTTTTTAAAGGTCTAAGATTTTTTTAGCTTTGAAAAAAATCTGTATTGTTCCTAAATCAAGAAAGTAAATGTCCTGATATTATCCGTAAAAGTGTCTCTAGCACACTAGCTTTATTATCTGCAGGAAATAAATTTACTTGTTGAGTCCTTTTGAATATTTTTTAGATTGTGATTACCCGCTTCCTTATGACCTCAGTGATACATATTCTTGATAATCTTCGTTTTCATCGACAATTCTCTAAAATTATCTTTGAACGAATTCTGGGCTAAGGTTTGCTTAAACTAGTTGACGAAGATACTACATTTTATTTTATAGGGTCTTTTTGCAGTGTCATGTGATTTTGCATGATTATTTTTCTGATACTTGACGAAAAAAAGGATAAAACTAATGAATCTAATTAACCGGCAATTTTGTTTGCCCATTAAGCGTGTTTTTATTGCTGACTATTTTTTTCAAAATAGGCGATGTGAAAATTCTGATCGTCAATATTTTTCATTAAAACTTCCGCTTGATTGCAATAACGACAAATAAGAGCGGTAATTTTGACTTCTTTTTCTGATGAATAGAATGAAAATACTCTTTTTCATCCAAAAAGGCTCTGAAAATTTTTATTCCAGAAATAATAAATAAACGCAACCTTGATCAGAAATTTCATGTGGAATATAACTTACCTGATATAATTCTACAATTAATAAAACATCGATTAAATTTGTAACTGATATCGGTTCACCTATCACCTAGATCCACTTTAAAAGCGAAAATTATCTGAAGACATCCATCTTATCTAGCTCAACGATTTTTAACATATTAAACCACCCTATTATTAGGCCTGTTGCAAGAAGTAGAGTATAATTTTGTTCTGATACGACACCGGCAACTGGAGAATATTTAAAAAAAGAAGACCTCCTGAAATTAATAGATATCAGCAAATTTAGCTCTAAGAAATCATTCTTCCTTTGATTAACAAAATATCAAAATCCTTTAACCTTTATCAGCTTTTAGAGTAATTAAAATAACTTATCTTTAAAGGCCTTAGATTTGTGAAAGGTTTTTTGGCAAAAATTACTCCTTAATCCAACGTCAAAAATTTTTCTGTCAATCAATGGACGTTTTTTACAAGAAAAACCTATTCGCAAAGACTCGGTATGAATTAAAGATCTAAAGAATATTATAAAAATTTCCATATGATGATTAGACTACGCCAATAGTCAAATTCTAAAATAAGGATTGTGAATTTTTGTTTTATACTCATTTTTCTTTTGGAATTAAATTTAATAACAAAGACAAGTATCCTTAACCTCGACCAGATGAACATCTTTCTTATCGAACTAAAGGCGTTTTATTTTCAGTCATTGATACCGTTTCGGTATATTTTTTAAAGGAAGTCAAAGAAAATTTATAAGAATACGGGAAAAATATTACGCATTTGGGAAAATACAAATTTAGTTTACTACCATTTTGAATCTGTTCGACGCCTAAATTTCTCATGAACGATTGCGAAAATGATTAGAAAGCGATATTTCTTCGTCTGTTTCTTAAATAATATAATAGTGACAGGCAAATCGATCTTATAAGACATGGATCTATTAAGAGACAGTTTGAGCACGATATGAATCTCTCTCCTTACAATACATACTAATTACAAATTTAATCAAATTGACTGAAATAGATCAAATAATCAATCTGCTTTTGAAAATTTTTCTTTTTCTCTAAAATCACACAATAATTCAACCTATTTTTTAGATTCTGCGGCTTTTATCATACTTACTGTAGGTAAATTATAGAAATCTCGACGAGAGGGGATATCTGCAAATTGTTTGCTAAGTAGTTTATGAAAGCTGCGCTATTTTTTCAAAAATTTTCCCTTACTGTATTTCCATTTTTGTACTCCTCTAACTTTTTCATAACTTGGATGCAGGTCTGGTAAAGAAGTATTGAATACCGTTATACCGTAATTGTCATAGAAGTTTATTTTGCAGATAGTCGCAAAATTAGGGGTTTTCTGGTTAAAAAATCGGGGTTTGGGCTAGATAAATCTTACAATATACTTTTATTAATTCTATGTAGAAATGTGTGGATCTCAGTTGCAAGCATTTCTTTAAATAAATTAATATTTACAATTTTTACATCCAAATTTTCAGCGGTATTGCAATCCCAATCTTTTATAGAGGCTGAATAGTGAAATGCAAGTTTTATAAGCTTTTTCATTCTCTAAGATTAGCAACTGTTGGTTTTAGCTTTAAATAAATCATTAATCATAAGAAAAAAGAAAATAATAAAACTTAATTATTTTGAGTACTTTATTTATCTTCCGTTGAAACTATCGGGTTTCAAATATTTTTAGGAAATAAAATGTGTCGAGGATTTAGATTGCTTATCTTAATCTATTACTCAGTGTTTCCTAAAGTGAGGTACAAGCCCCACAGAAGGGCAATAATTTTCACCGAGAGCAAATTTAATTTAAACAGAAGCATTTTTTTACAAGATTAAATTATTAATATATTAAGTTACTACTGAATCCAGGGTATTGGATTTTTCATCCAATTATAGCAGAAATCTGGCGCTGAAAAGGTTAATAAACAATGCTTTACACCCTTTGTCACTCATAAAACGTGTAAACGAATTCAATTAAAAAAATTTAAAAAATCATACCAAATTTAGGAATATTTTAATAGAATAATAATTGCGTTGCTATTAGAACGAAAAATATAATTATTTATGAAGATTTAATAGAAATAATAAATCTTCAATTTAGATGGAAATACGCAGACTTCTTTCGAGTAAAATGGGAAAATAATTCGATGTAAATAAAAAATTGTTTCTGCCATAAACATAATGCGTAATCTGATTCTAAATCAGAAATCAATAAAGTGAATGTCTAAGATTAAAGATTAAAAATATGTTTAAACTTTTAGAAGTATTTGATGAAGAGCAGCTTACGAATACACTGGGCTAACACAACAAATAACTGAAGTTTTTCATAATCGATTCTGTTTAAACTATAAATATTTCTCACTCATCAGCCTTAATAAAATATAACTTATAAATTAGCTTTTATTGTTTCAGCTTCTGCTAAAAATTTATAAAACTATCATAAATAGACACTAACTTGCAGAATAATACTTTTTCTTTAAATAAAATATGACATCATTCAGTTCGATTATCAATAAAACTCCAATTTTATAAGTCACGAAATACGATTAAACTTATATTAAAGACCGAATTCTAAAATTTTACCCCAAGTGATTAAAAAGATTCTCCCTTTTATTTAGCCTATTTTTTTGGGGCTTCATTTGAAAATTATTCTCAGGATGTAAAAATTTTATACGACTTAATCTAAAATTATTCGGTAAGATAAACCATTTCTTAAAAATAAAAAATCTGCTTTTCTCATCATTCGAAGCTTTCTAATTCAATAGAAAGGTGAAATAACTTAAAGCTTATAAAAATCTTTCTTAAATTGTAAAATAAAAATATACAATGAAAATAATAATCTGTTTGATTGATTTTGTTTACGCGTATTTCTGAGGGCACTCAAGATGTTAGGCTGTACGTTTTTGTTTGATTGATTGACAAAATTTGTATAAGAAAATTTCTCAAATATTTTTTGTA
>JBBNEX010000454.1:0-27733 GCA_038021265.1 Cyprinella venusta | reverse complement strand
TAAAAACATAGTATATTTATCCTATGATTTTAATTAAAAATAATAAAACCTTAAATACGTCTATAAATATCCTAGAAATAGAATTATAAATATTTATTCGCCACACTTTCATGCGTTTTTCCTAATTACCGAGATAATATGACCTATGAACCAATTTCAGGCATAAATGTATCTCTACAAAAAGCAAAAATTAATTAGTTTACCATAAATAACATTTGTTTTGTAAATGTATTTGTAAACATGAGAGAAATAACAATTTTCCTTTCTTTATTTTGGGTGCGGTCATTTTTCTTATTTTCTTCTAAAATCTATATTTATTCGATAAAAATTGTAAAACACATAATTTTTGTTCTTTTATTACATTTTAACATGTGTAGCGAACGATATAAAATGGCGTAAAACAAATAAGAGCAGAGCAAATATTTTAGCGACATTGATGTGGATTCAGCAAAAACAACATGATGAAAGTGTATAATTATCATATGTTGAAAATTATTGCAATTTAGAATTTTGCAGTAAACTAATTTATACTTCATGCTGATTTTATGAGACACAAAGCTCAAATAATTTTCAAAAATACATCGATTACATATCGACATTTTTTCCGATCGTATGAGAGACCATTTTTGAGAACTTTAATTTGCACTTTCCTGGCATAGAATAGCTCTGTTTTGAGCTAAAAAACGAGTTAAATTTGGTGTCTGGGTCTAGATATTTTCATATTTTATCAATCCAGTTATGAAGATAAGCAGGAGAGGATCTAGTAGAGTGTGAGGGGTCTGTAATTCAGGCTCTAAACCGTCGGCTTTCTTAAAGCTACTAAATTTGATATGCGACGATCGGTTTCCTCTTTCTGTTATCATATATAGACACGCTGTATGTCTCTCTATTGTAAATCAATGTATAAGAACATATTCGTGCTTATGAAAATTTAATCGCGAAGGAATTAATCAGCCAATGTATTAATAGTAAAGTGTGACTCCCAAAAGAAGATTAAAATCATTTTTTTTTAAATCCATTGTAGTGACTTCGTTAATTATATCGGGCTCAGGCCCCTAGATTAGCTCACGTGTGTCATTATATTCTACATTGGTGACAGAGTCATGGATTTCAAGCCCGAATATTTATCAAATTTTGACTTAGTCGATGACTGGCTCTTCAAGTTCGACGTCATTGCTCTGGCAAATAATTGGGACGACACAAAAAAATCCTCTATCATGCCTGCTTTGTTCAAAGACCAAATCTTCGAGTCATATAAAAAATCTGGACTTCATTCTGTTCCCTCATCTCCTGAAAAATTAAAAAAGATGCTAAATCTTCTTCAAACTGTGAATTTTAGCACTGATCTGATGTCATCCTCATTTCGCCAATTTGAAACGGCCAATCTGCGTCCTGGTCAAGACCCTAAAGAATTCGTAGACAGTCTTTCTAAGTTACTCACAAAGGCAAGGCCTAGCATCAGTCCAGAGGACCGAGAATTTTTGGTACTACAGCGATTTCTTAACGCTCTTCCAGAGAACATATCTTCTACTCTGAGGCTATTTTCTGATCTTAGCCTTCAACAATCTGTGGAGAAGAGCAGAATAATTTTGACCTCTAAATTATTTATCACACAGGTTCAAAGTGCTCAAATTGATTCTCCCAATATCTGTTCAATACCCAAATCTAACGATACCATGGGTATCAACAAAATTCTGAATGAGATATCAGTGCGACTCTCTAATCTTGAGCTTAATCCAAAAAAGCCCGTGCGCTCAATAAGACAAATTTTCTGCGATAGATGTGGCGCTAAAGGCCATGCAAGTGAAAAGTGCCTTGGAACAATAAAATGTTTCACCTGTGGTGAAATCGGTCACTCAAGTCGGATTTGCAAAATTAACGATCGTTCTAACGTTAAAAATAAAAATTATTCTTATGATCATTACCTTTGCGGTTTCTCTTCGATTTTGAATTCCTGTGTCATAAAGGTGAAAGTTATGTGTTTTAATTCTTCGATCAATGCACTCATTGACACCGGCGCTTCAGTTTCGCTCATAAATTCATCTTATGTTGACAAAAATCGGTTGTCTAAATGTAAACTTAGTCTTTTCAACGCGGTTGGGTCATCAATTATTCCCATAGGAAGGATAAATCTCGAGATCATGTTAGATAATCATAAAATTTTCTGGGATTTTGTGGTTGTGGACAATCTAATTACCGATATGATTATTGGACGCGACATACTCTCGGAATTTGAGGCGGTAATCGATTTTAAATTACCAACTCTGATTTCATTAAATAATCGAGTGTGCACCGTTAATTGTAAATTTTCTGACCACCTTGGTCACCTCTCAGATTCACAAAGACACCAATTATCAAATTTGCTGAATATTTATTCTGATGCATTTGCATGCAATAAATATAATCTCGGACGAGCCGTCAATTGCCAACATAAAATAAAAACAGGAGAAGCACCTCCCATAAAGTTGCGTCCGTTTAGAATTCCCATTCATCTGCAAAATGAGATAAAAATTCAGATCGCTGATATGCTTAAAACTGGTATTATAAGAGAGTCTCAAAGCCCATGGACCGCTCCATCGCTGCTCGTTAAGAAAAAAGATGGATCTCATCGCCTTTGCGTAGATTTTCGAAAACTGAATGCTCTGACGCAAAAGGATGAATATTTTCTTCCTATTATGGATTCAATTCTTGATCATCTTGGGAAATCAAAATATTTTTCCTGTCTTGATCTTCAAAATGGCTGTTGGCAAATTCCAATTGACAGTGAAGATAAATTGAAAACAGCTTTCAATCCAGGTCCGGGCTTAGGACAATTTGAATTTAATGTTATGCCGTTTGGTTTGGCTAATGCTCCGGCGACATTTCAACGCTTGATGGACTCTACTCTAAAAGGCTTGCCTAATTGTCAGGCTTACCTTGATGATATAATTATTTACTCAGAAACTTTTGAAAGTCATCTGGAGCATCTCGGCAAAGTACTTAATCGCCTCAAAGAAAGTGGTTTAAAACTTAAATTATCCAAATGCTCATTCGCCAAACATCAAATAAAATACCTTGGCTTCCTTATTTCTGAAAACAGCGTTAAGGCAGACCAGTCTGAGCTTGACGCTATCACTAATTGGAAAATTCCAGCTAATGTTAAAGAATTGCAAAGTTTTCTTGGATCCGTAAATGTCTATTCAAGATTTTTTAAGAACTTTGCACACATCGCATCTCCTCTTTATGATCTTCTTGGAAAAAATAAATGTTGGTTGTGGGACAACACTTGTGATGAATCCTTCAAAGAAATTATTTCGACATTTAAACGGCTGCCTAGCCTTGGAATGCCAAATTTCAGTGATCAATTCCAACTATTTACTGACGCTTCTGACCTAGCGGTTGGTGCAGTTTTGTCACAAACAGTGAATGGAGAAGAGAAACCGATAATGTTCGCGAGCCAAAAACTTTCTTCATCTCAAAAAAAATACTCTGCTACGGATAAAGAATTTTACGCTATTATCTGGGCAACTCGCAAATTTCGGCACTATCTTTACGGAAAAAGTTTTACAATTTTTACCGATCATAATCCGCTAACTCACATAGAGACAATGAAAGATCCTCGTGGACGACGAGCTCGCTGGCTTTTGGAGCTTCAAGAATACTCCTTTACCATTAATTACGTAAAAGGGGAGCATAATATCGTCGCAGATGCACTATCAAGGTCTATTAATGCCACAGCCATATCTTCTGACATTGATTTAAGGATTGAACAATGCAAGGACACACAACTAACCGAGATCATTAGTAAAATGAAAGGGGAAAATATCAGGAATCGGCCCTCAAACTTCCTTTTTGAAGGTGGAATACTCTTTAAAAACAGTCGCCAAGGCATCAAACCTGTTTTACCCAATCATCTTCGCAGAGAAGTTTTCACCTCGTTTCATTCCCATGCACTATCTCATCTGGGTGTAAAGAAGACATCGAATCTCGTTGGCCGACATTACTTTTGGCCAAATAAGGTTGAAGACATTTCTAAATGGATACAAGAGTGTGACAAATGTAATCTAAACAAACATCGAAATTATACACCCAAAGCTAAATTAGTGCCAATTTCGTCGAATAATCTGTTCTCTACGTGGGAAATCGACTTTACTGGCCCGCTTCCTACAACTATAAATGGCAACAGATACATACTAGTCATGGTCGATCACTTTTCAAGATGGGTAGAAGCAGTTCCCATGCCTGATCAAATTGCAGAAGGAGCGGCGAAAGCAGTTCTAACTAACATTGTATGTAGATACGGAATACCTCATACGATTCATTCAGACATGGGTTCCCAGTTCGAATCAATTCTTTTTAATCACCTTTGCAAATTTTTAAATATCAAAAAAACTAGAACAACACCTTATCATCCCATGTGCAATGGAATGGTAGAGAGGGTCAACAGAACATTGAAAGAAATGCTCCGATCATATGTCTCAGAATTTAAAGAAAACTGGGACGAATGTCTCGATTTATGTCTTATGAGCCTTAGAACGGCTTGCAACTCTTCAACAAATCTTTCTCCTGCTTCAATCGTCTATGGCAGAGAAATCGAGTCGACCATCATTGATAACAATAAAACTGATCAATCATGCATCGAATATGCAAATCTTCATATTGATGTTGAGTCTCTTAGGAATAATTTGGACAGAATTCGTGAACTAGCAAGAGTCAATTCTGCCGCCTCAAGACACAACCAAAAAGAATTTTACGATCGAAGCGCAAAAGACCACCAATTTCAAATCGGAGATAAAGTTTTCATGATTATAAAAAATCGTGGAAAGCTGGATCCTTTATTCGATGGGCCCTTCTTCATTAAAAAAAACATGCACCCAAATTATTTGATTTATCATCAATCTAATCCTGATGCCGACCGGAAAGTTCACTATAACCTTCTCTTCAAGCCACTGGGTGTAAAAACTGAACCTAGGCGAAAAATTGAATCCGAGATCGTCAACCCCGAAAGATCATCAAGATACCGAAAGCCTCCGAAACCATTCATTATCAAATGGAATAGCAAGGCTTATGAATGAGGGGGAGGATATGTAGTGACTTCGTTAATTATATCGGGCTCAGGCCCCTAGATTAGCTCACGTGTGTCATTATATTCTACATCCATCATATTTATTATTAAATAAACGAAATATCAGCATGTATTCTGCTTTTTAACATAAAGAAAAAAATCGGTAGTTTATTCAGTCACCCAGATCAATTTAATCATCTTTGCACCAATTACTTATGCAGTATGTCGTATCGTTTGAAGCACTCCAACTCATATTAAAATATAATTAAGATTTTCCAATATAATCAATCTATAATCATTTATTTCGTCACGAGAAAATCCGATATATTTAATTAAACAATATCTGACTCGAAGAAATCTATTTAACATAAAAAAACGTTTTGGTAATCATCGTGTGAAAATCATGATCTTTCGATTTATTTGAGATGCACAAAAACTGATGTTGGCGCAAAAGACAATAACTTAAAAAAATTTTGCATTGGTGGATGTTATTTTAAGCCAATTTTAACTTTATTTATCAGTAGGACATATATATCGAATATGCCGATCATTAATAAAGGTTTGTAGGATAAATAGCTGCTAATTTTAACAGGAACTATCTTTATAGTAACAAAAATCAACTAATTGTATTGTTTTTTAGTCCCGAATAGAAATATTTAATTTTGGCTTGTATCTGGGAGATTTCAGAATTAAAAATTGATGCATAGTATTGTATTGTCAAATTGTCCTTAACATATATGCGTTAATGATTCTCAGGGCTGCGATAGAACATATCATCTCTATACGCTAGTTAATACTTTGACCGTTGACCGCAAAAATAACTCAGGGATGAGATGAGCGGTTTTGATTAAAATTAAAATGAGATTATTCCACATATTCTAAGGTCTATTTCGACAAAGTTTTATTTAATTCCTTGAAATTTTGCTTAAAATTATGGCTGTAATTCTAGAAATCGACTAGATCATCCATTTTTACTATATTTGTCAAATGAATGCAGTATTTTTAGGCTTACGAACATAAATAAAGATGATTTATCTTCCTCAATTTTATTGTGACCAAATAGATATATTAAATCAGAAAATTTGCATTTTCCATGCACTAAATGACGGAATATCATGGAATGAATTGCTGTAATGACAACTAAATACTCATTTTAATTAGGTAAATGTAACTGAGAGAAAACATATGTCCTCAGGAACTAAATAAGAAGAGCATTTTATGGTATTGAATTTTTCTGATGGGTGTCTTATAAACTGATTAATTATATATTTTCTACTAAAGTGCAATACTGTCTGATTCATCTAACAACAAACCAAGATTTTTATTATTCCAATTACGAATATTTCGGGAACTCTTGAGTAATATCGAGAAGGAAAAATTTATTTTTTTTTTAATTTTACTCTCTATTTAATCATTTACATGTGATAATTTAAGCATGACAAAAAAATTATGTCACGAGTGGTTATAAATAGTGTCAACTATTCACTATTTAAAGCTATGATAGTTAAAATAAATGTGATTTTATATTCATTGACCATTTCAGTTAGTTAAACGTGGTGAATTCGTTTTGTTATTCATTAATTTAGTTATTTCGTTGATGAAGCCACAATTGCAAGCATAAATTAAAATTATTTTTCTATTTTTCGGATTTTATACGCCAAAATTAATATTTAGGGTGTTAATTAATTACAAATATATTTAATTGATCGTTTATGATTGTTCAGTAAAGCTTAATAGATAGATTTTTGTAAAAAATTTGTAAATAAATAAAAAAATGTGTTTAAAATTGAAAACATGATTCTTTGGCTGCGATTTTTATTCTAATGTTTGAACGAAATTAGGCCGCATAATAAAAAATTGACCATCATTTCGCGAACTATCGTTTATCTTAAAGCTCTCTAAACTAAAAAATTATGTCAAAATTGAATAGGTGCATAACGATCAGGCAAGAAAATTTTTGTTCGAAACTGGTTTATGTTCTTATTCGGGTTCGACTGTGGACTGAATGCAGATAGAATTAATATAGTCTCATCTGGTACGATAAATATGGTAAAAATATAAAATAGTAAATATTTTTACGACGAAAACATGTAAACAATCAAATTTTATCATAAGGTGCATTCAACATTTACTTTTTATCATTATTCCTTTTATTCAACAAAAAATTATTTAAAATTTCAGGGATCTTATTGCGATTAAAATTGGCACATGGAATTTGATATTAAATAATTATAGTTGATTTTTTGGGCAATACTAGTAAATCTAGATATTCGTTCACCGCCAAGATAATAAACACTACGTCAGAGTACTATTGTTATGTTGACATCCATTTATAACACATAATTTGTTAATAGACTCTATTTGTGGCAAACAAAAAAATAAAAATCGTTAATCATTCATTATTTAAATAAAAAAAAGTATAAAACCCAAATTTTGTATTTTAGACCAATCAAAGTAATTAAAACTTTGACTTGGAATTAATTCATCGGAATCAATAAGCGTGCGGTTATTTTTTAAGAAACTTTTTAGAAAATCTAGCAAAATGCACCAATTTTTAATCATATTCTATAAATCACATTCCTGCTTGCCTGACCCTTGAAATTCCGACAAGAATGGGCCGATAAAATTCTCTTAAAATTCATATTTTAGTTGATTGAAGTTTTTGAATTTCTGAATATAAAGACTGAAGCTTGACAAATTCTATTAGTTATAGTGATAATAGCTCACAAACATTAAAGATTATCGTCTAAATTTTTAACTTTAATTTACGTTATTATTATTGAGTAGCTCACGAAAATTAACGGTAAAATTCGTCAAAACTGCGATACTTAAACAAGCAAGAAATTAAAAAATGGTAATTTATTGTTAATAGTAATGGTTGCATCATGAATGATTACAGTAAAACACTAAAGACAACAATTTTTGTTTTTTATGTCTGATAATCAAATTTATTCATAATAAACAGAAAAGATAGGTTCTGCAAGATGACCCTCTTTAATTAATAGATGTGAACCAAGATCGGTAAAAATTTTTAAAATGGGCTATCGTAAATTTTTTAAATAAAAAAACAGATAGAGAATATTATTTAAAATTATAAACATATTCTCATGTTTTAAAAATATTATTGATATCAATGTCAACAAATATATCGGCGGTATTTTTTATTTGTCATCATCAGTAACTTGAATATTTCCATTAATCATTTTTCAGTCGGCAGATCAAAAAGTTCTTATAAATATTTTAGTATGTATCATTGTACTGTATAAATTATTTTTGAAATTTAAAATATCGATCAATGAAAAGATACCTATTTGAAAAACGCATTCCATTTATTTCTTGTCCTTTATAATCCATATTTGGTTTTTTTGTAGAAATAGTTCAAATTTGACTTTCGGTATCGTGTTTAGTTTGAAGAGAAACTTCTCAAAACTAATAAATCTCTAACTTATACATAAATAAAAAGTTAAATTGATTTCTTAATCATCTCGTTCCTCACTTTCATTTAAATTTTCTTTTCACCATTTATAATGTTGGAAAATGTCGTATAAACCAAAAACAGATTTAAGAGAGGGCTGAGGAAAATATTTATTTGTCAGTGTATTAAACTAGGCCATATTTCAGTAGCCAGTGGTCTTACGGTTGAAAGTGGCAGAGAGATTGTGCTGATGCGGCCGAGTGATTTTTTTGCAATCTTTTGGAAGTTGAGGCTTTAGTCGATGATTAATAGATTATATAAAAGGTTAAGATATAAAAAATTTTTATCAAGCAATTTTAGACTGATAGCACGCGTTTTAGTATCAAGATAAAATCACAATCACTAAGTAGCCCAAATAAAAAAAAATTTTTGTGTCAGTGATTTGAAACAAAGATTTTTAAGCGGACGCCAATAGGCAAAGGATTAAGCACCCCCTCGCAAATTTATCAATAGGAGTTTTATAAGCTGCTTTTATTTTAATTTAAGCTTACAAATTGCAGCATAATTTAAAAAAAATGCAAGAGTAGTTTAAAATCATTGAACTAAAATCAGTGTTAAATGTAAATGGTTAAGCATAAGATTGTCCTACAGTTATGTTTTGCTATTTTTATAACTTTTTGAATTTAAATGACGATATCAGGGGTTTCGTTTTATTTCTAATTCAATTATGTCTGAAAAATATTTTCCTGTGATTGAAGAGTATATTTTGTACTTTTTTGGCATAGTAAACATAAACTAGTAAAAAAAATAGTTTTATTCCGTCGAGGATGGCGAGAAATTTCTTAAATTCTGTATTGTTGAAGAAGAATAATTAATAATTATATTCCGAACAAATTAAAATTTAAAAGTTAGATTGTAGAATGACTTAACTTGAATGCCGAAGTTAAATTATTTCTGTTGTTTAAAATAAAAAACTACTTGATCATTGTCGACAAGCGTCAATAAGCTTATGGCACAACAGAGTCTAAAGATAAGAACTTTAATGTATCAATAAATATCAAGGGGTGGGAAGTGATTGAACAATTGTCCCCAGTCAAAAATTATCAATTTAAATTTTCACTAAATATGGCACAAATCATTGTGCCTCAACAATATATTTTGAAAGTCAAAGAGTGAAAAAAATGAAATTTTTAAGATTTGTCGTTCGTGACAAGATCGAAAAAGTAATAGAGGATGCTTTTAAGTGTACATTTTCTCTCATACGTTATCTCTTGCTACTAAAAATTCTTTTTTTGAATTTTCAAATCCTTTTTATGATCAAGATCGCAATTACATAAATTTTAGGGTGAGTTTTTTGCAGATAATAAAGATATCTTTCCGATAATGTTCTTACTTACCTTAATCGCGAAAATATTTTATAAAACTAAAAAACCATTGATCATCTTTATGGGATTGTGGGTGGAGAGATATTTAATAAAAATGACACTCCATAATAAATGATCAAATAAATTTTTAATTTTTAGGATTTAAACACAATATAAAAAATATATAAAACATATTAAGAAAAATGTGGGATTGATAAAAAAGAAGTAAAGTCTGTTACTTCCATCTTGTTTGAGTTTGCGCGCTAATTAAAAAAATTATAATTTTCTTATTCTTTCGTTAATTATTATATCAGAATATATTTGTCAAAAATAAGCTTTATCTTGTCAAGATGATACGCAGTCACATTGTTGAAACGAGAATGTGAGGTAATCATTCTTCAAAAGGCCAATTAATAAGTAAATAAAACTATAATTAATATCAATTTTTGTGCGGTAAAAATAAATAAAATTTTTCCTGAGCAAAATTATTTTTTATGGCGAAGCACATGGGGACAATTACGATCCTGATTTTACGCGCCTGCTCTCATATTAATCTGCCCGATTGAGAATGGATAACTGGGACGAAGAAGCGCCACCAAACCCTACAAAATCTATTCCGGGTATTAGAACGGTTGGAAATGATTTAACAAATAACCAGGATGATGCAAAATATGGTTCATACGACAATAATGCTCCGAAAACCGGAGCTAATTATTCTCAGGAATCAGACAATTTTGTCTCAAAATTTGACAGATTTCTTAGTCTCGAGAATCAAGCATCCAGAAACAATGATCAAAAGTACGGTGAGGATGATTTTGATCAGCCAAATAGCACGCTTAATCGAAACTATGCTGTAATTCTATATTATAACTTTACATAGAATAACAATGAGAACGAAGAGAATTGGAATGAAACGGTTGAGTATACTTCTAATGCGCCTTACTCTGGGTCACAGAGACAAAATGGCTATGATTCACGTGACAATAACTCACGACGTCCTCCTCGATTTGGCGACGGAAATCAAGCTGACGGTCCTGGCTTTCGTGGAAGAGGTCGTGGACGTTTTAATTCCCAATCACACGGTACTAGACAAGAAAATCAGGGAAGGTAAATAATGATCTGTCTAAAAAATTTAGAGGATATAGTGAACGAGGATCTTATTCAAACAATCATCCTCCGAGGCAATCAAATTTTGAAACAGGTTTGAGATTATTATTTTTTCTAAATATTTAAATTTCAATTAGATATTATATTAAATTCTAATCTTAAACTGTAGGATAAATTTTTATAATTTTTCATTGTCTCTTCATAATGTTTTTCACATAAAAAATAGTTACTTTGCCAAAATTTTTCTTTTCTGTCTTTCTCAGTCTATCGAAGAGCAAGATCATTCCTAGAATAAAAAAATATTTTTCAGTTTAATTATATTAGTTCTAATTCAGACTTTTTATTGAATGCAATCTATGTTGTAATAACATGCTTCATGTCGATTTTTTTGATGACAATAAGCTATTTATACCAGGGATTGAATTACAATAAAAAAAGGATATCCTTTGTGATCCAATCCGAATTTTAAAATTAATTTTATCTCTATTATATATTTTAAATAATTTAGTGGTTAAAAACATAAGACAAGTCTGTTTTTAGTCGCTTTTGACTTAATAAATATGTTTAATCAATTAATTATTTGTTTTCTTAGGTGATATATGCATAACCACGTGATCCATACTATAAGTATAACATTATAAGCGTATGTCAGATTTATGCAGAATATTCTAGATATCGGTTAATACGTAATATTTTTATGCTTTAACTAAAATTTTTGCATACAAATATGTCATTATCTTAATAACTATATTTATATACCACCATTTTAGCATTTATATAATCAATTTTTGTTTACATAAGAGATAAATAGCTAGCTTCTCATCAAAAATTTAATCTCAATCCCCAAAGTGTAATATAATTATTATTTTAGACGATTAATCTAGATTTTTAGCCCTTGTTGAACCATTAATTTGAAAATTGTTTATTTTTCTCAATTGTACTTTATTTTAATTCAGATGTTATCTTGCTGATATTATCCTACAAATATTATCGTTCAATTTTTTAATTATTATGGTTTCATTTATAAGCTAAAACTACGGCAGCAATTTTCCACCTCATGATACTTTTCTGGTGTTTGATTTTACTGATTATTAAATAAATTTAAGCTTTTAAAGCGAGTATTTTAGTTTAATTAGCATGAAAAGTTTATATTTTTTTACCTTCTGACCATTACATAATTTAGATAAAACGATCGATTCAATAATAATTTTACATTTGCTTAGATTACTTATCAAATACTGGGACTGCTCGGAATATCCCTTTAAATTAAAAAGTGATATCATTTTTTTATATAAATTTATGAAAATGATTTTTCGAAATTTTAATACCCTTTTTTTAGATACTGTACTCATCAAGTCTCAAAATATTTTAAGTTTTTATAAAATCAGTTTAAAATATCTTGATAAATTAAATTAAACAGCCGTGAATTTCCACATTCGTAATTTACTGTAGAACCTTCAGTTTTAGACGCTTTTTTATTTTAATTCAATTTTACCATTTAAATTTAAAAAAACTGTGATACATTCGATTTTAATCCAAAATTTATTTAATATTTCTTAATACACATAATATTTTAGAAGCTCCAGCAGAGTTGGAAGAAGGTGAAATTCCAACCTTGACTCGCCCGCCTATCTACAACCGTGAAGCGCCATCTGACGATATCAAAGAAATATTTTCCAAACAAATTTCTGAGGGCGTTGATTTTTCAAAATACAAAAGCGTCAAAGTTCAAGTGTCTGGTGGTGACGAAAAGCAAGATTTCATTGCCCATTTTAACCCGATTGCAGAAGTTTCAGATACCATTTTTTCGAACATAGAAAGATGTGGATATACCGTACCTACTCCCATTCAAAAATTTACCATTCCAATTATTTTAAAAGGAGAACACGATATCATGGCTTGTGCTCAAACTGGTTCTGGTAAGACAGCTGCCTTCCTCATTCCAATTTTTGGATTATTGCTTGCTGAAGAAGTTAGTTTTGAAGAGCGATCAATTGCAGCGCCGTATTTACTCGTCATCTCGCCCACCAGAGAATTGTGCAATCAAATATGGTTAGAAATGCGCAAATTTTCCTATTCTACCAAAATAAGAACAGGTGTTGCATATGGTGGTGTTAGTCGCAACTTTCTTATGCGATATCTAGGTCAAGGATGTGATGCTCTTTCGGCTACCCCAGGTCGTCTTCTTGAACTAGTTCAGAGCAATTTGATCTCGCTTCGTAATGTCAAGTATCTTGTTCTAGACGAAGCTGACAGAATGTTGAATCTTAATTTTTTCGGTGACATTCGTAAAATAATATATTCTTTCGGTATGCCTTCTCAAGAAAGCAGAAGATGCTACATGTTTAGCGCCACATTTCCCGTGGCCGTACAAAAGGTTGCGGCTGAATTACTGTCGCCAAATTATTATTTTTTGACTGTTGGTGTTGTTGGAAGTGCTGCAGAATCGATCAGCCAACAAATTATCAGCGTTCCGCCTCACGAAAAACGAGACAAACTCTTAGAAATTCTTTCAGAAAATCCTGATGCCAAGGTCCTTGTTTTTGCTTCCACTAAGAAAGGTGTAGATTTCTTGACAACATTTCTCTGTCAAAAAGATATGCCTGCCACTAGTATACACGGAGACAGATACCAAGAGCAACGAGAAGCCGCTCTAAGGAGCTTTACAAAAGGTGAAACCTCTATTCTGGTTGCTACCTCAGTCGCCGCCCGCGGTCTTGACATTCCAGGTGTCAATATTGTAATCAACTACGATTTGCCTACTGAAATCGATGAATATGTTCATCGTATTGGAAGAACTGGCCGTTTAGGTAACTTTGGTATCGCAATATCATTTTTTGCGGAAGGAAAAGATAATGCCATGGGACCTCATCTTACGACAATTCTTAAAGATGCCAATCAAGAAGTTCCTGACTTTTTAGAAAATTACGATCATCTCACGCGTGACAGCTCATCTAAATTTGGGCAGACAAAAGACGATCGCAATGTTACGAGGAGATACTTTGATGGAGCAGCTACTTCCGATAGAGCAAATGGAAATTCAGCTCTTCCAGCTTTAGTAGAAGTTCAAGACGAAGCCTGGGACTAAAATTACTGCTTAAACGCCTTAAAGCCTTGTTTAGGCTAGATATTTTTTAAAATTTTTCTAACTTTGAAATAGTTTCTTTCGGTCAAGATATCTATCTCATTGGGAATAATAATTAAGTCTTTTATGTCTGTGGTTTTTGTTTCATGCCGACTAATTAATTTTAGAATGAAATCAAACTCTGTTGTAGATAGTCAGGTAATATGTCAAATAGCAAATTAACTAAAAAAGCCAATTGTTTTAATCGTTTATATTCAGTGCACCCCATCTAAGCACATTTGGTATACTGCATAAATCGGTTAAGCGAAAACCCTATAAGTCTCGTTTATATATATAATTTTGAAAAATTTCAATTCGCACCATTGAAAATTTAATTTAATCGATGTTAGGAATACAAGCCATACAATCTCTCCGCTTTAGTGCATATCCTTCTCTAATTAGCGAAAATACCTTTTAAGAAGTAAACAAGCGATGTTTTTTCACACAACTTGCATGAGATTACGTTCTTTTGTTTATCAAAAATTTTTAGGTAATTATACAATCTCAAGAGTATGGAACGATTATAACCTTCCTTGCACCTGTTAAATGAGTCATGTAATCCTTCGCTTAAATGTTGTCGTTGATCTTAGCCAGTCAATGTGGACTTAACTAAACTGTTTTATGAGTATTACAGTCCAAGCCCGATTAGTACATATCTTTTCTGAAATAAATTTTTTTCCGTTTAATTGTTTTGTGCACTCACCCGCGTTGAAATATATTGCGAGAATCGAGTGATTGAACAATTTTTGTAGTCAAGTAGATTCTGCATTTATTTGTCGTGCACTCTTTTAAATTCGACTGTTTCAATTTTTATCAATCGATTAGGAACTCCATTAACATGCATCTTCTAGTTAGGCACATAAAATTATCCGGTCAGAAGGCTATGCACTAATCCGGACTGGACTGCTAATAAAAAAAAGTCAATTTCTAAAGAATTTTCAGCAATCGATACCGTCATAATCAATTTAAACAAGTAATCATAATAAAATTATATCTTAAATTCATTTTCATTCAAAACTCTGCGTCATATGTACTAATTATACGTTATAATTCAAGAAAATTTAATAAATTGACAGTCATTTTGTTGATACAGGCTGTCAATCATGGTAATACCTTAATCATTTAATTTTTTCAGATTTATTTAATATTTTTTTCAATTTGTTTCTTGTAATTTTATGCTCTAAAATCAATATCTAAATTCCGTAACACGTAATTTGCGCCAAAGAATGTTTCTCAACGAATTTCAAGCAAACGAATCTCGTTCAACCGTAATTTAAGCTAAGAACTTTGTGCAAAAATCATATTAGAGCATTTAAATTATTGTTTTAAGTAAAATAGTACATCATTAATGGTGCTAAATGAAATAAAATGCGGCTAAATATGTGTATTCTGCCACTTATTTTGCAAGTGGCAATTGATTATTAAAACTCAAAAATTTTGTAACTTTCGAAACTCGATTATAAATAATCCGTAAAATCATGTCGTTCCATTATTTTTATTAAATACGTTAATTCAATCCTTGTCGAAAATTCTTATCCGGTTTTAAACATAACTCATCATTCATTGGGTGGTCAAAAAGGAAATCGTCTCGAAATTGTGGTTTTGATGATTTGTTTAGCTGTTGATCACGTTTTGAAAATAAAGCAGTATAATTTCTGTCTATTTGCCCACAAAAACATGTAATTTGTTCAAAAATATCAAAATTTTTTGTCGTTTTATTCAGATGACCTAATTTAAAAAAATTTTTATACAAAAATAATTATTCTTCATGGCGCAACGGCACAATCTTCATGAATAGATACAAACCAGCTTAATATCTAATTATGGCTCTTAAAAGGATTGTTTAGCAATACAAAACTACTTTTGTCATATAATATACAATAATAACTTGCATAACGAACCTTGCTTCGCACAATGAGCTCAATCAGATTCCACAATTTCGCTTAAGCGCGCGTGTTTGTCATGAATTGAAATTTATTTTTGAGATCGAACGATATCAACGCACAAAATTGCTCCAAACTGAGGTTTTAATTATGTTTTTTGACATAACAAATTAATTATTTAAAGTTTATTTTAGTATGAAAAATGCTTAGCATAACGATTTTTTCGCATACAGAACTTACTCTTAGAACGAATTAAGTACGTTATGCGAGGTATCACTATATTTTACTTTTCTTAAGTTTTTTTGTTTTTTTTGCAACCATTCATTTTTTTTGTAAAGATGTTTTCCAGCTGTTTAGCTTATTTATTATCTTGTATTAAATTAATCAAATTTATATTTTTTTCGCTTAAATATACATATTTTTCATTTTAATCAATTTTGTCTGCTATTTTTGTGAAAATTAGAAAAATATCATTTATTTATAAAATATTGCTTTAATTTTTATGTTTTGAAGTAGCAGAGCAACAAAAACTCATTTAATTATGAGAAAATGCGGTTTTATCGATTTAAAAATAATTTAATTAAAAATTACTAACAATTCATCAGTATATCAAAAAAAATTAAAATTTTTTTGTCGCGGCACACAGTTTGCCTCCGCTGAGGTACATCCTAAGATGATAATTATCAAATGGTGTAAGCCTTAAAATAAATCTTATTAATTGGCACTTTGAATAAAAAATACTGCAAAATATTTATTTTTATTGAGTAATAAAAAATACTTAACAGGAGAGACAGGCTGTACTTTGGAAAGGATGTAATTTTGTCCTCTTATTTGAAAATAAGCTTATGAAGAACATTAATATAAAAAAATGTAAAATTCTAGCCATAAAAATTCTAATTATGTCTTAAAATCAAAATTTATTAAAAATAGGGTTATTCCTTATTTGGGCTGAACATTTAGTCTGTAACTTTTTTATAAATTTATCGATTAAACAGTCCATGAGATGAAATATTGATTAATTTATTATAACCCGTATACATGTGCTGCGCTATCTTGATTCTTGCGCTTTCTAAGAAAGCGCAAGCCAATTTCCTGCGCGTTCTTAAAATTTTAATGATTTGGAGTATTTTTGGCACATTTTAAAAGTAAATTCTATTTTATATATTTTTCATTGTATCTGGATACAAAATTAACCTGTAAATTATCTAATATGAGGACTAAATGAAAGAAAATGAGCACATGATTGTCAAAATCAAATTGATTTCGATATTACAGCAATTAAATAAGTTTTTTGGTCTGCTTGAGTTATTCTACTTGTAAAGATTATATTTAAGCGTTTTTTTTACATACGAAGGTCATGAAAATTATATTGTATTTTGATGGAGGGTCATAACTATTGTACCACCTGTACTTGCTTAATCATAACATGATATATGTACTGGCGAAATAAAGCATTTTGCTCACACAAAATATACTAGTATTAATATAAAATATTTCAGAAAACAAATTTATATTGAAAGACTTTTATAATGTTGCGTTAAGACCCCTTTTAAATTTAATTTGTTAATAAAAGTTGAATAGCTTTTTTGTAATTTTTCAATTTTAAAGTACTTTTAATAAGAATTTTAATAATTTTCTGGTTCTAATATAATTTAAAATCATTAAATTCAAGAATGCGCAAGCAAAACGATTGCGCTTTTTTAGAACGCGCAGGAAAATAGCTTGCGCTTTCTAAGAACGCGCAAGAATCAAGAACGCGCACAACACTACTTGTATTTTCATAATAAAAGCCGAGCATGCCTTTTAAATAAAATATTTCTACATTTTATATTTAAAGTTTGACCATTTAAAGGATTTAAAAAGATAAATCTTATTTAAATTGATCCACCTCTTGCCACAAAATACCTTTTTTCTTCAAGGAAATTACTTACTATGTCACAACATTATTTTTTACTCATAGACTTTTTAACAGAAATAACTATTCGTATTCTATTTTTATTCTTCTGAATAGTGGAAATAACCATCTGGCAAATCCACATTAAAAAGAAATAATTCATGTTCAAATTAATTTTTATTGAAAATATTCTTTAAAATAACGATGTTACTTCAATACTCGTGATATTTAATTGGTCAAGGCAAAAAAAAATTATCACTTAAATCACTATTGAATATTTGTAAATCAAGACTTTATTTTTAGACTATAAACATCCTTTTGTTAAGTTTAATCCATGATTTATAAATTTTTGCAATAATATCGAACAATTATATTCGATTAACAGTAAAATATTAGTTCGATCACAAATTTCATCAACAAGAGTTTAAAGACGTATTTGGTGTGTTTGCTTTGCTCTTTTAAGAAAAATATCATGGTTTTATGGTTAGTACGCACTTGAATTTTTCATTATTTAGTATAGGAAATATTTTTTGAGTAATTATTAGAATAAAACTCAATTTCGATAAAATATTTGAACAAATAATGCAAACAGTTTAATAATTGAAGATTATCTATAATTTTTGCCGTCATGCTTCATAAAAAAAGATAAAATTAGCAATAAAAAGTTTTTTTTATATTAAGAATCTAATTATACACAAGAAAAAAAATTCTTTAAGTTTTCCGTTTTAATAAATTTATAGAGGAAAACAGGATACAGCTGCCCATATACAACTTTTAAATATTTTCAATAAGTGGAAGAATGTAAGGGTTTTCTAATCAAATATTAGTAATTTTTGTTCTCAATTCTATTTAGGGACAATTTTTGCGTTAATTTTTATAATTTGACTGCTAATTATTGATTGTAAATCAAAATTTGAGAAGACACCCAAGATTAAGAGTCAATCTTTTAAAAGGTGACAACTATGAAAAATAGATAAAATTTATAACAAAATCATTAAGATTAGTTTATTATATTCAGTCAGAATATAGTTAAAATTTTATAACATTCACAAAACATTTGGATTTTTTTGATTGACGGATACCAAATTCACACCATCAACTGTATACAGAAACCTGGAATTGACTATCACGAAATAAGTTAAATTGGGAATGTAATGAAAATTTACTTTGTAAATTTTATACAAATTATAAATTTAGGTATTCTTCATTCTGGTGACCCCTAAAAACCGCATGCGTAAACAAAAATGGCGGAACCTGAATTTTACAGACTAATATTTGATCAAAACCTTTTAAAATAATTTC
The DNA here is from genome assembly GCA_038021265.1 of Cyprinella venusta. Lineage (NCBI taxonomy): Eukaryota > Metazoa > Chordata > Actinopteri > Cypriniformes > Leuciscidae > Cyprinella > Cyprinella venusta. Next base: position 8,600 of record JBBNEX010000454.1, on the reverse strand, counting down.
TAATCGATCACAAGCTTATGGTAGGACCTAAAAAAATGAAAATTTAAATTTAATATGTCGTAATTCTAGATGCAGTAATCCAAATAAGGGCTTTTAAAGAAGACTGTGAAAAAGAAACATTAAAGACCTTACAGCAGAAAAATTACTGTCTGAACGTCAATATATTGATAAAATACAGTCTCTAGGCTATAAATCCTGTGAAACCAGTCTTTCCCCAAGATCAAACGGCTTCCTGACATACACCCACATTCTAGGTCGTTCAAATGTAAAAATTGCTCCAGAAAAAGTTTTCCAGATTGTATTCCATTGGTAAGCAGGTAGATCTGCAAGTGATTCCTGCAGAAAATTAGGTACTAGCACACAGATGATTGTCAATTGGCTACATCATTGCAGATTTGTTTGCGAAAAGCAAAACATAATTGATAGCGAATCACTTTTGGGCAACGGAGCCAATCAAGGTTCTAATGGAGATAATCCTGACGTCATTATACAAATAGACGAGTGCCTTTTAAGGGGTAAAAGAATGTACAGTCGAGGAAGAGTTTTGCTTTGCAATTTAAAATACCTGCTGAAGATATTAGAGACTTCGAGGAAATAACGATTGACCAAAAAGAGGAAGATTTATCAAATCCAAACTACCGTTGTATAATCTCTGGACCATGGATATTCGGCATTTTGGAATGTCACAAGAGGGAAGATGGTACATATAAATTCTGAAAAGTCCGGCTGTTTCATGATGAACGAAGGGACATCTCTACTCTGTTACCCATTATAAGATCAAATGTGCAGCCCGGATCATTTATTTGGAATGATCAGTAAAAAACTTATAACCAAATCTGCAACAACGTCAGTCTTTTCTCAAATCCGTCAACCATTCCGAAAATTTTTTATCAAATACTGGAGCTCATACACAAAATATTGAGTGCTTGTGGGTAAAGCTTCGACTAAAACTCGTCAGAAATATGAAAGAAACCTCAGCTGAACTATTTAAATCTCATTTGGAGGATATCATGTATAGATCTAGGCATTATGAACCTCTGTGGGAATTTTTTAAGGTTTACATGAAGGACGCTGCTGAGGCGTTCCCTACCGCTTGGTAATAGCTAATTTTTAATTTATGTGTTTAATTATATTAAAATTCATGAATAATTTAACTTAATGCAACAAAATCATTATTTTGGTCAACGAATAATTTGATACCTTAATAGACATTTTGTTTTTGGCGCGCGCGCAATTTTAGGGGTCACCAAAATGAAGAATACCTAAATTTATTCTCGTTTATTAACTGTTTTGTAAAATGACGTTATTCATTTTACGACCACAAAAATATGTTTTGAATCTGTTTAAGAAGAGAAAAAATTCTATGATATTCAAAATTCGAAATATCAAACTGTGAGATCATAAAAAGATAACATGTTTGCTAAATGAACAAATGATATTGTAAATTCCGCCATTAAAGTTGATTGTCCGTTCCTTTACGATGAAATACAAACCAAATTAATTCAAAAAAATTAAATAGTTATCTTCTATAACTTACAGTTATAATTAGAACTAATAAAAATAATTTTTGGCTAAATTTTAACCAGCCGACATTATTAATTACAAACTGAGGATCTTGATTTAAAATGACTCTGATCATTACTAATATCGATAAGTATGATATTAGTAGATTGAATATTTGTTTTCTGAGATTTTGTTTATTAGCGAATAAACTTGATATCGTGCGAAAATTCTGCATGCGATTCAGGCAGAAACTGTGTCCCTTCATCCTTAATTTAAAAAGAACGCGGACGGCCACCAGAAAGCCGCGCCCAAAACTTAGACCATTGCCGGAAGCAACTCCATTAAGTGATTCTGTTTTAAAGGCTTGGAATGGATTTGATTCTATAAATTCTGGACAACCTGTTTCATCTTACTACAGAGAAGATGTTCAAAAAATATTAAAGCGAATAATTGGAAAAAATCCTAAATTCCTTGAAAATATAAATATGTCAAGAAATTCCACTGTAGGAGAGTACAAATTAATACAAGCGGATAGAGTAAAAGAGGTTAGTGAGAAAAATTAATTTAGGCATCTGATGAATTAGAAGCGCTTCTCGAACGCCATTTAACTACTGTTCCACTTTACACATCTCGCGAATCTATCACTGATATTACCTTACAGGAATCTCCTGAATTAAGCGGATACGATTCATCAAAATACGTCTTTACCGATGTAGTGCAACAAAAAACAATTCAAATAGAACAATCATTATTCGGTATCCTGACGGATCATTAAAAATGGCTCCGTGGGAGGTTCGTGATAGAATCAATATTGTATACTTTGGTTCAGATTACCACGTTTATCCCTATCCCTCCTTTATTACTAATCAATGGATTTTGAAAGTATTTTAGAATTTTTAATCTAGAATGCTCTTAGAATTAATAAACATATGTATATATTGAACTATACTGCCAGTATGTGTAGTCCAGATGATCCATACTATAATAGAGTAATCAATTAATTTAATTATAGGTCTTAAGGATCACTTTTTCTGACATAATATACAATAATAAATACAGTCTTATAGAGTTTTCGCCATTTTATGGACCATTTTTATATTATGCCATTAAATCAAGTAAATATTCCCGTATAATCAATTATTACTGCAATCTAAAAAAGTAAATATTTTTATCCTGCTTAACATTTATTAGAAATCATACAGATGTGACGAGCTCTGATTATCCGACATACTTAGATCACTTAAATCTTGACGACTACGCCGAACTTTACGGATTATTAAAGCCTAATTCGTCAACCGCCGATGCGTTGACTAAAAATCAGAAAGATTTGATGAAAATCTTCTTAGATGAAATGAATGTATCGTTAGATTCTTCCTCCGAGCCAGAAGAACTACAGAATAATAACAATTAAAGAAAACGCAATACAGGTTTAATAGTCAAATTAAAATTTAACATGTAGATTTTTTCCTTCTCATAAACCATTCATATTACTTAATTGTCCGTTTTTTACTTTACTCACTTTAAAGGTGTATTTTGATGCTCGTATTCTTTTCTTAAGCGCTTTTGTACTGTTTATGAGTTAGTTGTAAAGCCCAACATACCAGGAGATCAATCGTCAGATTAATAATTCTATTTTAAATCAAATCATAAGCGAATAAAATATTCATTAAATGAAAATTGTAAACAAGCCTGTAAAGAAAATATAATCGTTATTACTTTTTGTTGAGTCTTAAGCGGATTTTAATAAAATGAGGGTCTTAAAGACCAAATGCGTGATATCTTTAGTAATAACATATTAAATTTGAATTTTATAATGTAAATTTATGATTATAGCCTTTGATACTTTTAAAATGATCAATGAATCTTCTATTACAGTTTTTTACCAAAATAGACCTACTTCAGTCAGTCTAATAGCTCCGGTGTAAAAATACTGAAAATTTAGGTAATATGCATGGATCGTCTAAAAACGTCTAACGTCTAAAATCGTCTAATTTTACTGCGCTTGCTCAGAAAACAATGGCAGATCAAATTCCAAGAAAGTTGTTCTACAATGGCTATAATTTCAGGTATAATTTAAAATCGGGAAGTACCATTTATTACAAATGTAGTAAATATGATACCTTCAATTGTCGAGCACGCCTTATAGTGAAAGAACAGTCTCAGTGCCTCAAAGGAGTTCATACATGCCAGAGAAAGACGTCTACAACTATTGCTACACAAGTATTCGACACAAATCCGGTAGATTTTGCAAAAAATTTTATCAACGAAAAAGCAATGTCCCTTGAGATGATTCACCCACCTTTGCGCAAGTTACCGTTGCGCAAAATACAGTTCCGCAACACCGTTGCGCAAGTTACTGTTGAGCAAGTTACCGATGCGCAAAACACTGTTGCGCAAAAATATTGATTTATCATTAAATAATGGTTTTTTATTCAGTTTATTTGAAATTTAGTGGTTATTTACCTAAAATAATGGCGATAATAAAATTTTTATTTGCATTTTTTATTTTTAGGTGACACCTAATAATAAAAGTCGTAGTTAAAGCGAACCGGTGTCATTAAATATTTTTCACCCCTTTAAAATTGCAATCCCCACCAAATTTCACAGTAATAATTTACCCCCGAAAAAAAATGTAATTTATACTTGATAATCATGCCAAATACACCCCAATTTTTAAATTTTAATTTTCTATGAGAATAATTGACTTACTTTTTATATTTTTTATTAAATAAGAACATAACTGACGCTACATAAATTATATATCTGGCTTCTGTTAAATTGTAAGATTAATTTCATGATATCAAACTTAAAAATTAAAAACGAAAAAAATATTTAGGTTATTAAAACTTATTTTTTACCAGTATCTCGGTTATTTAAAAGGGCACGATAGAACAATGTTTGCGTTACGCGCTTACGCAAATTCTAATTTTATGTCCGAAACAAATATTTTCATCTCTTATATTTGCTGATTTATATCGAATTATTACAAATATTAGCCTAAAAATAATTGTCTTAGGCCTTTTTTTTAAAGATCTCATTTCATGTAAAAATTATTGAAATTCATGACAATATAATGGAACAAATTGGGTAAAAAATAATGACTGATCAGCAGAATCCTTTATAAAATGATTCGAAATATTTAAAGAAATAAAAACATAAATACTTCCATTGAATTCAGAATTTTGCGCAACAGTGTTTTGCTCAACTGTAACTTGCTCAACAGTAACTTGCGCAACAGTAACTTGCGCAACGGTGTTGCGGAACTGTATTTTGCGCAAAGCTCGCAGCACGCCTTGAGATGTACCCCAATCAAATTTTTCAATCATTACTTCTGGCATTAAGAGAAAAATATGGATCAACTTCTTATCCCATTCCACAAAAAAGTACAGTCTACCGCATTATACGCGAACAACGTAGCTCCATATTTTCCAACAGTATTCAGGCTGTAACGATGCCTCCACTACGCGATCTTTCTAATGGACAACCTTTTTTTAGACGATATTGGTCAGGTGACGTTGATGGGGAGTATCATCAAGTGCTGATTTGGTGCACAAATGAGGGTCTATCTCTTATGAGGTACAACAGTCACACTTTTATCGACTGTACCTTTCGATCAGTACCTTCCCCTTTTCTACAATGTCTCATAATCATGATATACGACATTGGAACTCGAATATTTGTACCGTGTGTGTACTGTCTGCTAACAGCAAAGAGCGAATACCTTTATTTGACTGCCTTTCATGAGATAATTGTGTTAATAAAGTACAATTGGATGCCGCAGATCATTACTAGCGACTTCGAAAGTTCATTAATGGCAGCTATTCGGCACGAGTTTCCAGATAGTCGACTATCTGGATGCTATTTTCATTTCAAACAGGCCATAGAAAGGAAAATCAAAAAATACAAAGTCTCTCCAGAAAACCTACGAAAAATAGTATCAAAAATTGAGCTTCTGACAATTCTGCCTGTCACTGAAATTACTCTAGGAATTGAGTATATAAAAATTTTTACTTCTGATCAGCCAGAACTAGCATTATTCTGGAATTACTTCCATAGCACATGGCTAAGAAGATTTAGTCCTGCACTGTGGAATATATCGGGCCTTAATGATATAAACATGATTGGTAGAACAAATAATTCACTAGAGCGCTAAAACAGAAGGTTGGGAGATCATTTTTCAAATGGACACCCAAATATATGTGCATTTGCAACTGTTATTAGAAATGAATTCCAATTCTATTCTGAAAAGTGCTTAGAAATTCGCCAAAATGCTTCGGGAATAGTCTACGAGACAGAAAGATTCACAAGGCCAGAAATCGATACTAGCTATTTAAATTGGAAAAGGTCACGAAATTTATCTCAGCCAATAATATAAACTTTAATTTATCAAAAATCTTTTAATTTAAATAAATAAAAAAAATTATTTTATTCGCGCACGCTCATTAAAATTAGACGATTTTAGACATTAGACGATTTTAGACGTTTTTTGTATCCTTCGAAAATTTAAAGAAATTATATAAAATTCTATCCCAGAGCCTTAATTGCATTTATTTAATTAAGAACTTAGAAAAATTGTAGGACAAAAATTAAGGTTTAAATATTTTTAATGATACATGATACTCGGATCAGAATAAAATTGATAAAGAGCTAAAAGTAGTTCACAGCCACACTTCGGTCAAGCGATAATCTACCAGAACTTTCTTTAATTAACCTTTCAGATAAGTTTGTTATATATGTGATTTGATTTATCACTATCCTATCTTAATTGATATTTTTATGAAAAAAATAACACCTAATAAAGTGAATTTTTCAAATTTAGTTATCTATCAGTGTTAAAAATCAGTGGTCTGCAGATGTGCTGCATTACGAGGATATTCTAGCGTTAAATCAGAAAAAATTTTTAAAACTCTAGATGATTTGTATTAACCAAGCTAACATTTTTTATATGGCCTGGTTAGAATGAATATGTTAAATTAACAGCTGCCAGGTTTTTCACAGAAATAAATGAAAGGCGCCTATGTGGCGGACTATTTATTTTATAAAATAATATTATATAAATTGTATCTTTCATAAATTAAGTTATTTTCAATAACTAATCAAAATGCATAACTTTAAAATTTTTGCACTATTTAATTAATCTGATTCTACTATTATAAATCTCAGTCTGCAATGTAATGATTCTTTATTTTGCGACTCCTATTTATTCCCCATTTCAGTTGGTTTTATCAATAAACTAATTAATCTAATTATTTTTTTATGTTTTGCTTCAACTATATTATTTTTCAAATCCACAAGGGAATATTTCTCTTCACCTTAACTCGCTCTGCTTCATTCAGGATGTCACCATTACGATTGTGAGTTTCTTGGTGTGATTTGGTGTCCAGATGATGCAACATACTTAATTTATTGATCCCTCAGAGAAGCAACAGATGACAACCTCTGACAGTATAGGGATTGGCTTATACCTCACCAACTAAACTCTCACACTACGTAGGACTGTAGGTTTGAGTTGCCGTATAGGGCTTCCCCTTTCTGGATGAATTTATCATTGCTTGATGTTATCTATAAAACTTTTAATAGCTTATTATTATTTAATGCTAACAAATATATCCTATGGATCATTGGCAAAATCAATATAAAAATATAAAAATTGCATTTTATTCACTTATTGAGAGCTTATTTCTGTTATACTTAATTTTGATAGTTTTGAATATTAATCATCCATTCAATCTCTAAATCTTTTTATTTAATATTAAAAGTTCAAATAATGTCTCTATTTTATGTTAATTTCTTGATTTTAATTTTTGTATCGTTTAGATATTTAAGGGTTTTAATTTTACACTCAGAACTGAACGTAGATCTCAATAAATCGGTGGAGGCAAAAAATAATTTCTGTCACAGGACATAAAACATTCAGGTTATTAAAATTAATTTTAAGTATAAATTTATAAATTTCAACATTTGGCACAATTTAAATAATTTTTTCAAACTGGAAATCGAGCGTCTTAGCAAGACTACTGTGATGCCTTGCATAACGTACTTAATTCGTTCTAGGAGTAAGTTCTTTATGCGAAAAGATCGTTATGCGAAGCATGCTTTCTACTAAAATAAAATTAAAAAACCATAAATTTTTATGTCTGCTCAAAAAAGTAAAAGCTCTGTTTCAAGCAATTGTGTGTTATGACATCGTTCGATTTCAAGAATACATGGTATTTCAGGACAAAAACGCGCGCTTAATCGAAATAGTGGAATATGATTTGGTTCATTGTGCGAAGCAGGGTTTGTTATGCGATTTATTTATCAGCAAAAAAATTAAGTCATACGCAGCGCACGATATGCGAGGTTTCACTCTATTTATATTATTTTATTATAAAAGATCAAATATAATGATTTCACCAATTCATTTATCATGGGCAAGTCAAATTATTCGTTTATTTATTGAGAAAAAAAGTTACCCTTATATAAATTACTATTGTACTAGAAAAAAGTAATTTGATTAATTTTTTAAATATTTATAAATATTCTTTACTAATATCACTATCAATTAATACGATCTGGTAATTTTACTATGATAAAACAAAAAAAAAGGCCAGAAACTTTTATGCAGGAGGTTATTATTTGATTTAAGTTAAGAATCGTATTTTTCAAATCTTGCGCAACCTCTCAGAAAAAATGGCGAGTGATCATGTACCAAAAATCATAGACAATAATCGGATCAGAGTTTAATTATTATTTTTTATCAGGGACTATCGATTGTTAAACCTATAATCTTTGGAAATATTGCTAGAGCGTTTACAGTTCCTCGTCCTGAAGATGGCAGAACCCACGAGTGGACTTTGTATGTCAAACCTTATTACAATGAGGTATATTATCATTTATTATAAGGATTTATCATTATTTATAAAAAAGGTTCAATTTAAGCTACACGAAAGTTACGTTAATAATACTAGAGGTATTGAGCTTTCATATACTGTCAGATCTACTCGAACCTCCTTATGAAGTAAATGAAACTGGTTGGGGAGAATTTGAAGCATTAATAAAAATATATTTTATCGATTCTATTGAAAAACCAGTATATTTAGATATTAACGTCTGGA
>JBBNEX010000452.1:0-27828 GCA_038021265.1 Cyprinella venusta | reverse complement strand
TTTTGACCCCCTCCGATCTTCTTGAAACTCTGGATTCTGAAAGAGGGCCACGAGACTTCGACCAGCGCGCAAAAATGGAGGCTCTAGACCCTTCCAGAGCCGAGATATCGGATGTCAAAGTTTTGACCTGAAAAAAAAACATAAGGGGTAACACTGTCGGTTTTGGCCGAAATTTTGACCCCCTCCGATCTTCTTGAAACTCTGGATTCTGACAGAGGGCCACGAGACTTCGACCAGCGCGCAAAAATGGAGGCTCTAGACCCTTCCAGAGCCGAGATATCGGATGTCAAAGTTTTGACCTGAAAAAAAAACATAAGGGGTAACACTGTCGTTTTTGGCCGAAATTTTTGACCCCCTCCGATCTTCTTGAAACTCTGGATTCTGACAGAGGGCCACGAGACTTCGACCAGCGCGCAAAAATGGAGGCTCTAGACCCTTCCAGAGCCGAGATATCGGATGTCAAAGTTTTGACCTGAAAAAAAAACATAAGGGGTAACACTGTCGTTTTTGGCCGAAATTTTGACCCCCTCCGATCTTCTTGAAACTCTGGATTCTGACAGAGGGCCACGAGACTTCGACCAGCGCGCAAAAATGGAGGCTCTAGACCCTTCCAGAGCCGAGATATCGGATGTCAAAGTTTTGACCTGAAAAAAAAAACATAAGGGGTAACACTGTCGTTTTTGGCCGAAATTTTGACCCCCTCCGATCTTCTTGAAACTCTGGATTCTGACAGAGGGCCACGAGACTTCGACCAGCGCGCAAAAATGGAGGCTCTAGACCCTTCCAGAGCCGAGATATCGGATGTCAAAGTTTTGACCTGAAAAAAAAAACATAAGGGGTAACACTGTCGTTTTTGTCCGAAATTTTGACCCCCTCCGATCTTCTTGAAACTCTGGATTCTGACAGAGGGCCACGAGACTTCGACCAGCGCGCAAAAATGGAGGCTCTAGACCCTTCCAGAGCCGAGATATCGGATGTCAAAGTTTTGACCTGAAAAAAAAAACATAAGGGGTAACACTGTCGTTTTTGGCCAAAATTTTGACCCCCTCCGATCTTCTTGAAACTCTGGATTCTGACAGAGGGCCACGAGACTTCGACCAGCGCGCAAAAATGGAGGCTCTAGACCCTTCCAGAGCCGAGATATCGGATGTCAAAGTTTTGACCTGAAAAAAAAACATAAGGGGTAACACTGTCGTTTTTGGCCGAAATTTTGACCCCCTCCGATCTTCTTGAAACTCTGGATTCTGACAGAGGGCCACGAGACTTCGACCAGCGCGCAAAAATGGAGGCTCTAGACCCTTCCAGAGCCGAGATATCGGATGTCAAAGTTTTGACCTGAAAAAAAAAAACATAAGGGGTAACACTGTCGTTTTTGGCCGAAATTTTGACCCCCTCCGATCTTCTTGAAACTCTGGATTCTGACAGAGGGCCACGAGACTTCGACCAGCGCGCAAAAATGGAGGCTCTAGACCCTTCCAGAGCCGAGATATCGGATGTCAAAGTTTTGACCTGAAAAAAAAACATAAGGGGTAACACTGTCGTTTTGGCCGAAATTTTGACCCCCTCCGATCTTCTTGAAACTCTGGATTCTGACAGAGGGCCACGAGACTTCGACCAGCGCGCAAAAATGGAGGCTCTAGACCCTTCCAGAGCCGAGATATCGGATGTCAAAGTTTTGACCTGAAAAAAAAAACATAAGGGGTAACACTGTCGTTTTTGGCCGAAATTTTGACCCCCTCCGATCTTCTTGAAACTCTGGATTCTGACAGAGGGCCACGAGACTTCGACCAGCGCGCAAAAATGGAGGCTCTAGACCCTTCCAGAGCCGAGATATCGGATGTCAAAGTTTTGACCCTGAAAAAAAAAAACATAAGGGGTAACACTGTCGTTTTTGGCCGAAATTTTGACCCCGTCCGATCTTCTTGAAACTCTGGATTCTGACAGAGGGCCACGAGACTTCGACCAGCGCGCAAAAATGGAGGCTCTAGACCCTTCCAGAGCCGAGATATCGGATGTCAAAGTTTTGACCTGAAAAAAAAAACATAAGGGGTAACACTGTCGTTTTTGTCCGAAATTTTGACCCCCTCCGATCTTCTTGAAACTCTGGATTCTGACAGAGGGCCACGAGACTTCGACCAGCGCGCAAAAATGGAGGCTCTAGACCCTTCCAGAGCCGAGATATCGGATGTCAAAGTTTTGACCTGAAAAAAAAAACATAAGGGGTAACACTGTCGTTTTTGGCCGAAATTTTGACCCCCTCCGATCTTCTTGAAACTCTGGATTCTGACAGAGGGCCACGAGACTTCGACCAGCGCGCAAAAATGGAGGCTCTAGACCCTTCCAGAGCCGAGATATTGGATGTCAAAGTTTTGACCTGAAAAAAAAAACATAAGGGGTAACACTGTCGTTTTTGGCCGAAATTTTGACCCCCTCCGATCTTCTTGAAACTCTGGATTCTGACAGAGGGCCACGAGACTTCGACCAGCGCGCAAAAATGGAGGCTCTAGACCCTTCCAGAGCCGAGATATCGGATGTCAAAGTTTTGACCTGAAAAAAAAAAACATAAGGGGTAACACTGTCGTTTTTGGCCGAAATTTTGACCCCCTCCGATCTTCTTGAAACTCTGGATTCTGACAGAGGGCCACGAGACTTCGACCAGCGCGCAAAAATGGAGGCTCTAGACCCTTCCAGAGCCGAGATATCGGATGTCAAAGTTTTGACCCGAAAAAAAAACCATAAGGGGTAACACTGTCGTTTTTGGCCGAAATTTTGACCCCCTCCGATCTTCTTGAAACTCTGGATTCTGACAGAGGGCCACGAGACTTCGACCAGCGCGCAAAAATGGAGGCTCTAGACCCTTCCAGAGCCGAGATATCGGATGTCAAAGTTTTGACCCGAAAAAAAAACATAAGGGGTAACACTGTCGTTTTTGGCCGAAATTTTGACCCCCTCCGATCTTCTTGAAACTCTGGATATTGAAAGAGGGCCACGAGACTTCGACCAGCGCGCAAAAATGGAGGCTCTAGACCCTTCCAGAGCCGAGATATCGGATGTCAAAGTTTTGACCTGAAAAAAAAACATAAGGGGTAACACTGTCGTTTTTGGCCGAAATTTTGACCCCCTCCGATCTTCTTGAAACTCTGGATTCTGACAGAGGGCCACGAGACTTCGACCAGCGCGCAAAAATGGAGGCTCTAGACCCTTCCAGAGCCGAGATATCGGATGTCAAAGTTTTGACCTGAAAAAAAAACATAAGGGGTAACACTGTCGTTTTTGGCCGAAATTTTGACCCCCTCCGATCTTCTTGAAACTTTGGATTCTGACAGAGGGCCACGAGACTTCGACCAGCGCGCAAAAATGGAGGCTCTAGACCCTTCCAGAGCCGAGATATCGGATGTTAAAGTTTTGACCTGAAAAAAAAAACATAAGGGGTAACACTGTCGTTTTTGGCCGAAATTTTGACCCCCTCCGATCTTCTTGAAACTCTGGATTCTGACAGAGGGCCACGAGACTTCGACCAGCGCGCAAAAATGGAGGCTCTAGACCCTTCCAGAGCCGAGATATCGGATGTCAAAGTTTTGACCTGAAAAAAAAAAACATAAGGGGTAACACTGTCGTTTTTGGCCGAAATTTTGACCCCCTCCGATCTTCTTGAAACTCTGGATTCTGACAGAGGGCCACGAGACTTCGACCAGCGCGCAAAAATGGAGGCTGTAGACCCTTCCAGAGCCGAGATATCGGATGTCAAAGTTTTGACCTGAAAAAAAAACATAAGGGGTAACACTGTCGTTTTTGGCCGAAATTTTGACCCCCTCCGATCTTCTTGAAACTCTGGATTCTGACAGAGGGCCACGAGACTTCGACCAGCGCGCAAAAATGGAGGCTCTAGACCCTTCCAGAGCCGAGATATCGGATGTCAAAGTTTTGACCCGAAAAAAAAAACATAAGGGGTAACACTGTCGTTTTTGGCCGAAATTTTGACCCCCTCCGATCTTCTTGAAACTCTGGATTCTGACAGAGGGCCACGAGACTTCGACCAGCGCGCAAAAATGGAGGCTCTAGACCCTTCCAGAGCCGAGATATCGGATGTCAAAGTTTTGACCCGAAAAAAAAACATAAGGGGTAACACTGTCGTTTTTGCCCGAAATTTTGACCCCCTCCGATCTTCTTGAAACTCTGGATTCTGAAAGAGGGCCACGAGACTTCGACCAGCGCGCAAAAATGGAGGCTCTAGACCCTTCCAGAGCCGAGATATCGGATGTCAAAGTTTTGACCTGAAAAAAAAACATAAGGGGTAACACTGTCGTTTTTGGCCGAAATTTTGACCCCCTCCGATCTTCTTGAAACTCTGGATTCTGACAGAGGGCCACGAGACTTCGACCAGCGCGCAAAAATGGAGGCTCTAGACCCTTCCAGAGCCGAGATATCGGATGTCAAAGTTTTGACCTGAAAAAAAAACATAAGGGGTAACACTGTCGTTTTTGGCCGAAATTTTGACCCCCTCCGATCTTCTTGAAACTTTGGATTCTGACAGAGGGCCACGAGACTTCGACCAGCGCGCAAAAATGGAGGCTCTAGACCCTTCCAGAGCCGAGATATCGGATGTCAAAGTTTTGACCTGAAAAAAAAAACATAAGGGGTAACACTGTCGTTTTTGGCCGAAATTTTGACCCCCTCCGATCTTCTTGAAACTCTGGATTCTGACAGAGGGCCACGAGACTTCGACCAGCGCGCAAAAATGGAGGCTCTAGACCCTTCCAGAGCCGAGATATCGGATGTCAAAGTTTTGACCTGAAAAAAAAAACATAAGGGGTAACACTGTCGTTTTTGGCCGAAATTTTGACCCCCTCCGATCTTCTTGAAACTCTGGATTCTGACAAAGGGCCACGAGACTTCGACCAGCGCGCAAAAATGGAGGCTGTAGACCCTTCCAGAGCCGAGATATCGGATGTCAAAGTTTTGACCTGAAAAAAAAACATAAGGGGTAACACTGTCGTTTTTGGCCGAAATTTTGACCCCCTCCGATCTTCTTGAAACTCTGGATTCTGACAGAGGGCCACGAGACTTCGACCAGCGCGCAAAAATGGAGGCTCTAGACCCTTCCAGAGCCGAGATATCGGATGTCAAAGTTTTGACCTGAAAAAAAAACATAAGGGGTAACACTGTCGTTTTTGGCCGAAATTTTGACCCCCTCCGATCTTCTTGAAACTCTGGATTCTGACAGAGGGCCACGAGACTTCGACCAGCGCGCAAAAATGGAGGCTCTAGACCCTTCCAGAGCCGAGATATCGGATGTCAAAGTTTTGACCCGAAAAAAAAAAACATAAGGGGTAACACTGTCGTTTTTGGCCGAAATTTTGACCCCGTCCGATCTTCTTGAAACTCTGGATTCTGACAGAGGGCCACGAGACTTCGACCAGCGCGCAAAAATTGAGGCTCTAGACCCTTCCAGAGCCGAGATATCGGATATCAAAGTTTTGACCTGAAAAAAAAAACATAAGGGGTAACACTGTCGTTTTTGGCCGAAATTTTGACCCCCTCCGATCTTCTTGAAACTCTGGATTCTGACAGAGGGCCACGAGACTTCGACCAGCGCGCAAAAATGGAGGCTCTAGACCCTTCCAGAGCCGAGATATCGGATGTCAAAGTTTTGACCCGAAAAAAAAACATAAGGGGTAACACTGTCGTTTTTGGCCGAAATTTTGACCCCCTCCGATCTTCTTGAAACTCTGGATTCTGACAGAGGGCCACGAGACTTCGACCAGCGCGCAAAAATGGAGGCTCTAGACCCTTCCAGAGCCTAGATATCGGACGTCAAAGTTTTGACCCGAAAAAAAAACATAAGGGGTAACACTGTCGTTTTTGGCCGAAATGTTGACCCCCTCCGATCTTCTTGAAACTCTGGATTCTGACAGAGGGCCACGAGACTTCGACCAGCGCGCAAAAATGGAGGCTCTAGACCCTTCCAGAGCCTAGATATCGGACGTCAAAGTTTTGACCCGAAAAAAAAACATAAGGGGTAACACTGTCGTTTTTGGCCGAAATGTTGACCCCCTCCGATCTTCTTGAAACTCTGGATTCTGACAGAGGGCCACGAGACTTCGACCAGCGCGCAAAAATGGAGGCTCTAGACCCTTCCAGAGCCGAGATATCGGATGTCAAAGTTTTGACCCGAAAAAAAAAAACATAAGGGGTAACACTGTCGTTTTTGGCCGAAATTTTGACCCCCTCCGATCTTCTTGAAAATCTGGATTCTGAAAGAGGGCCACGAGACTTCGACCAGCGCGCAAAAATGGAGGCTCTAGACCCTTCCAGAGCCGAGATATCGGATGTCAAAGTTTTGACCTGAAAAAAAAACATAAGGGGTAACACTGTCGGTTTTGGCCGAAATTTTGACCCCCTCCGATCTTCTTGAAACTCTGGATTCTGACAGAGGGCCACGAGACTTCGACCAGCGCGCAAAAATGGAGGCTCTAGACCCTTCCAGAGCCGAGATATCGGATGTCAAAGTTTTGACCTGAAAAAAAAACATAAGGGGTAACACTGTCGTTTTTGGCCGAAATTTTGACCCCCTCCGATCTTCTTGAAACTTTGGATTCTGACAGAGGGCCACGAGACTTCGACCAGCGCGCAAAAATGGAGGCTCTAGACCCTTCCAGAGCCGAGATATCGGATGTCAAAGTTTTGACCTGAAAAAAAAAACATAAGGGGTAACACTGTCGTTTTTGGCCGAAATTTTGACCCCCTCCGATCTTCTTGAAACTCTGGATTCTGACAGAGGGCCACGAGACTTCGACCAGCGCGCAAAAATGGAGGCTCTAGACCCTTCCAGAGCCGAGATATCGGATGTCAAAGTTTTGACCTGAAAAAAAAAAACATAAGGGGTAACACTGTCGTTTTTGGCCGAAATTTTGACCCCCTCCGATCTTCTTGAAACTCTGGATTCTGACAGAGGGCCACGAGACTTCGACCAGCGCGCAAAAATGGAGGCTCTAGACCCTTCCAGAGCCGAGATATCGGATGTCAAAGTTTTGACCTGAAAAAAAAAAAACATAAGGGGTAACACTGTCGTTTTTGGCCAAAATTTTGACCCCCTCCGATCTTCTTGAAACTCTGGATTCTGACAGAGGGCCACGAGACTTCGACCAGCGCGCAAAAATGGAGGCTCTAGACCCTTCCAGAGCCGAGATATTGGATGTCAAAGTTTTGACCTGAAAAAAAAAACATAAGGGGTAACACTGTCGTTTTTGGCCGAAATTTTGACCCCCTCCGATCTTCTTGAAACTCTGGATTCTGACAGAGGGCCACGAGACTTCGACCAGCGCGCAAAAATGGAGGCTCTAGACCCTTCCAGAGCCGAGATATCGGATGTCAAAGTTTTGACCTGAAAAAAAAAAACATAAGGGGTAACACTGTCGTTTTTGGCCGAAATTTTGACCCCCTCCGATCTTCTTGAAACTCTGGATTCTGACAGAGGGCCACGAGACTTCGACCAGCGCGCAAAAATGGAGGCTCTAGACCCTTCCAGAGCCGAGATATCGGATGTCAAAGTTTTGACCCGAAAAAAAAAACATAAGGGGTAACACTGTCGTTTTTGGCCGAAATTTTGACCCCCTCCGATCTTCTTGAAACTCTGGATTCTGAAAGAGGGCCACGAGACTTCGACCAGCGCGCAAAAATGGAGGCTCTAGACCCTTCCAGAGCCGAGATATCGGATGTCAAAGTTTTGACCTGAAAAAAAAAACATAAGGGGTAACACTGTCGGTTTTGGCCGAAATTTTGACCCCCTCCGATCTTCTTGAAACTCTGGATTCTGACAGAGGGCCACGAGACTTCGACCAGCGCGCAAAAATGGAGGCTCTAGACCCTTCCAGAGCCGAGATATCGGATGTCAAAGTTTTGACCTGAAAAAAAAACATAAGGGGTAACACTGTCGTTTTTGGCCGAAATTTTGACCCCCTCCGATCTTCTTGAAACTCTGGATTCTGACAGAGGGCCACGAGACTTCGACCAGCGCGCAAAAATGGAGGCTCTAGACCCTTCCAGAGCCGAGATATCGGATGTCAAAGTTTTGACCTGAAAAAAAAAACATAAGGGGTAACACTGTCGTTTTTGGCCGAAATTTTGACCCCCTCCGATCTTCTTGAAACTCTGGATTCTGACAGAGGGCCACGAGACTTCGACCAGCGCGCAAAAATGGAGGCTCTAGACCCTTCCAGAGCCGAGATATCGGATGTCAAAGTTTTGACCCGAAAAAAAAAAAAACATAAGGGGTAACACTGTCGTTTTTGGCCGAAATTTTGACCCCGTCCGATCTTCTTGAAACTCTGGATTCTGACAGAGGGCCACGAGACTTCGACCAGCGCGCAAAAATGGAGGCTCTAGACCCTTCCAGAGCCGAGATATCGGATGTCAAAGTTTTGACCTGAAAAAAAAAAACATAAGGGGTAACACTGTCGTTTTTGTCCGAAATTTTGACCCCCTCCGATCTTCTTGAAACTCTGGATTCTGACAGAGGGCCACGAGACTTCGACCAGCGCGCAAAAATGGAGGCTCTAGACCCTTCCAGAGCCGAGATATCGGATGTCAAAGTTTTGACCTGAAAAAAAAAACATAAGGGGTAACACTGTCGTTTTTGGCCAAAATTTTGACCCCCTCCGATCTTCTTGAAACTCTGGATTCTGACAGAGGGCCACGAGACTTCGACCAGCGCGCAAAAATGGAGGCTCTAGACCCTTCCAGAGCCGAGATATTGGATGTCAAAGTTTTGACCTGAAAAAAAAACATAAGGGGTAACACTGTCGTTTTTGGCCGAAATTTTGACCCCCTCCGATCTTCTTGAAACTCTGGATTCTGACAGAGGGCCACGAGACTTCGACCAGCGCGCAAAAATGGAGGCTCTAGACCCTTCCAGAGCCGAGATATCGGATGTCAAAGTTTTGACCTGAAAAAAAAAACATAAGGGGTAACACTGTCGTTTTTGGCCGAAATTTTGACCCCCTCCGATCTTCTTGAAACTCTGGATTCTGACAGAGGGCCACGAGACTTCGACCAGCGCGCAAAAATGGAGGCTCTAGACCCTTCCAGAGCCGAGATATCGGATGTCAAAGTTTTGACCTGAAAAAAAAACATAAGGGGTAACACTGTCGTTTTTGGCCGAAATTTTGACCCCCTCCGATCTTCTTGAAACTCTGGATTCTGACAGAGGGCCACGAGACTTCGACCAGCGCGCAAAAATGGAGGCTCTAGACCCTTCCAGAGCCGAGATATCGGATGTCAAAGTTTTGACCTGAAAAAAAAACATAAGGGGTAACACTGTCGTTTTTGGCCGAAATTTTGACCCCCTCCGATCTTCTTGAAACTCTGGATTCTGACAGAGGGCCACGAGACTTCGACCAGCGCGCAAAAATGGAGGCTCTAGACCCTTCCAGAGCCGAGATATCGGATGTCAAAGTTTTGACCCGAAAAAAAAAAAACATAAGGGGTAACACTGTCGTTTTTGGCCGAAATTTTGACCCCGTCCGATCTTCTTGAAACTCTGGATTCTGACAGAGGGCCACGAGACTTCGACCAGCGCGCAAAAATGGAGGCTCTAGACCCTTCCAGAGCCGAGATATCGGATGTCAAAGTTTTGACCTGAAAAAAAAAAACATAAGGGGTAACACTGTCGTTTTTGTCCGAAATTTTGACCCCCTCCGATCTTCTTGAAACTCTGGATTCTGACAGAGGGCCACGAGACTTCGACCAGCGCGCAAAAATGGAGGCTCTAGACCCTTCCAGAGCCGAGATATCGGATGTCAAAGTTTTGACCTGAAAAAAAAAACATAAGGGGTAACACTGTCGTTTTTGGCCAAAATTTTGACCCCCTCCGATCTTCTTGAAACTCTGGATTCTGACAGAGGGCCACGAGACTTCGACCAGCGCGCAAAAATGGAGGCTCTAGACCCTTCCAGAGCCGAGATATTGGATGTCAAAGTTTTGACCTGAAAAAAAAAACATAAGGGGTAACACTGTCGTTTTTGGCCGAAATTTTGACCCCCTCCGATCTTCTTGAAACTCTGGATTCTGACAGAGGGCCACGAGACTTCGACCAGCGCGCAAAAATGGAGGCTCTAGACCCTTCCAGAGCCGAGATATCGGATGTCAAAGTTTTGACCTGAAAAAAAAAAACATAAGGGGTAACACTGTCGTTTTTGGCCGAAATTTTGACCCCCTCCGATCTTCTTGAAACTCTGGATTCTGACAGAGGGCCACGAGACTTCGACCAGCGCGCAAAAATGGAGGCTCTAGACCCTTCCAGAGCCGAGATATCGGATGTCAAAGTTTTGACCCGAAAAAAAAACCATAAGGGGTAACACTGTCGTTTTTGGCCGAAATTTTGACCCCCTCCGATCTTCTTGAAACTCTGGATTCTGACAGAGGGCCACGAGACTTCGACCAGCGCGCAAAAATGGAGGCTCTAGACCCTTCCAGAGCCGAGATATCGGATGTCAAAGTTTTGACCCGAAAAAAAAAACATAAGGGGTAACACTGTCGTTTTTGGCCGAAATTTTGACCCCCTCCGATCTTCTTGAAACTCTGGATATTGAAAGAGGGCCACGAGACTTCGACCAGCGCGCAAAAATGGAGGCTCTAGACCCTTCCAGAGCCGAGATATCGGATGTCAAAGTTTTGACCTGAAAAAAAAACATAAGGGGTAACACTGTCGTTTTTGGCCGAAATTTTGACCCCCTCCGATCTTCTTGAAACTCTGGATTCTGACAGAGGGCCACGAGACTTCGACCAGCGCGCAAAAATGGAGGCTCTAGACCCTTCCAGAGCCGAGATATCGGATGTCAAAGTTTTGACCTGAAAAAAAAACATAAGGGGTAACACTGTCGTTTTTGGCCGAAATTTTGACCCCCTCCGATCTTCTTGAAACTTTGGATTCTGACAGAGGGCCACGAGACTTCGACCAGCGCGCAAAAATGGAGGCTCTAGACCCTTCCAGAGCCGAGATATCGGATGTCAAAGTTTTGACCTGAAAAAAAAAAACATAAGGGGTAACACTGTCGTTTTTGGCCGAAATTTTGACCCCCTCCGATCTTCTTGAAACTCTGGATTCTGACAGAGGGCCACGAGACTTCGACCAGCGCGCAAAAATGGAGGCTCTAGACCCTTCCAGAGCCGAGATATCGGATGTCAAAGTTTTGACCTGAAAAAAAAAAAACATAAGGGGTAACACTGTCGTTTTTGGCCGAAATTTTGACCCCCTCCGATCTTCTTGAAACTCTGGATTCTGACAGAGGGCCACGAGACTTCGACCAGCGCGCAAAAATGGAGGCTGTAGACCCTTCCAGAGCCGAGATATCGGATGTCAAAGTTTTGACCTGAAAAAAAAACATAAGGGGTAACACTGTCGTTTTTGGCCGAAATTTTGACCCCCTCCGATCTTCTTGAAACTCTGGATTCTGACAGAGGGCCACGAGACTTCGACCAGCGCGCAAAAATGGAGGCTCTAGACCCTTCCAGAGCCGAGATATCGGATGTCAAAGTTTTGACCCGAAAAAAAAAACATAAGGGGTAACACTGTCGTTTTTGGCCGAAATTTTGACCCCCTCCGATCTTCTTGAAACTCTGGATTCTGACAGAGGGCCACGAGACTTCGACCAGCGCGCAAAAATGGAGGCTCTAGACCCTTCCAGAGCCGAGATATCGGATGTCAAAGTTTTGACCCGAAAAAAAAACATAAGGGGTAACACTGTCGTTTTTGCCCGAAATTTTGACCCCCTCCGATCTTCTTGAAACTCTGGATTCTGAAAGAGGGCCACGAGACTTCGACCAGCGCGCAAAAATGGAGGCTCTAGACCCTTCCAGAGCCGAGATATCGGATGTCAAAGTTTTGACCTGAAAAAAAAACATAAGGGGTAACACTGTCGTTTTTGGCCGAAATTTTGACCCCCTCCGATCTTCTTGAAACTCTGGATTCTGACAGAGGGCCACGAGACTTCGACCAGCGCGCAAAAATGGAGGCTCTAGACCCTTCCAG
This sequence comes from Cyprinella venusta, assembly GCA_038021265.1. Lineage (NCBI taxonomy): Eukaryota > Metazoa > Chordata > Actinopteri > Cypriniformes > Leuciscidae > Cyprinella > Cyprinella venusta. The sequence continues at coordinate 15,800 of JBBNEX010000452.1, read as the reverse complement.
AGCCGAGATATCGGATGTCAAAGTTTTGACCTGAAAAAAAAACATAAGGGGTAACACTGTCGTTTTTGGCCGAAATTTTGACCCCCTCCGATCTTCTTGAAACTTTGGATTCTGACAGAGGGCCACGAGACTTCGACCAGCGCGCAAAAATGGAGGCTCTAGACCCTTCCAGAGCCGAGATATCGGATGTCAAAGTTTTGACCTGAAAAAAAAAAACATAAGGGGTAACACTGTCGTTTTTGGCCGAAATTTTGACCCCCTCCGATCTTCTTGAAACTCTGGATTCTGACAGAGGGCCACGAGACTTCGACCAGCGCGCAAAAATGGAGGCTCTAGACCCTTCCAGAGCCGAGATATCGGATGTCAAAGTTTTGACCTGAAAAAAAAAACATAAGGGGTAACACTGTCGTTTTTGGCCGAAATTTTGACCCCCTCCGATCTTCTTGAAACTCTGGATTCTGACAAAGGGCCACGAGACTTCGACCAGCGCGCAAAAATGGAGGCTGTAGACCCTTCCAGAGCCGAGATATCGGATGTCAAAGTTTTGACCTGAAAAAAAAACATAAGGGGTAACACTGTCGTTTTTGGCCGAAATTTTGACCCCCTCCGATCTTCTTGAAACTCTGGATTCTGACAGAGGGCCACGAGACTTCGACCAGCGCGCAAAAATGGAGGCTCTAGACCCTTCCAGAGCCGAGATATCGGATGTCAAAGTTTTGACCTGAAAAAAAAACATAAGGGGTAACACTGTCGTTTTTGGCCGAAATTTTGACCCCCTCCGATCTTCTTGAAACTCTGGATTCTGACAGAGGGCCACGAGACTTCGACCAGCGCGCAAAAATGGAGGCTCTAGACCCTTCCAGAGCCGAGATATCGGATGTCAAAGTTTTGACCCGAAAAAAAAAAACATAAGGGGTAACACTGTCGTTTTTGGCCGAAATTTTGACCCCGTCCGATCTTCTTGAAACTCTGGATTCTGACAGAGGGCCACGAGACTTCGACCAGCGCGCAAAAATTGAGGCTCTAGACCCTTCCAGAGCCGAGATATCGGATATCAAAGTTTTGACCTGAAAAAAAAAACATAAGGGGTAACACTGTCGTTTTTGGCCGAAATTTTGACCCCCTCCGATCTTCTTGAAACTCTGGATTCTGACAGAGGGCCACGAGACTTCGACCAGCGCGCAAAAATGGAGGCTCTAGACCCTTCCAGAGCCGAGATATCGGATGTCAAAGTTTTGACCCGAAAAAAAAAACATAAGGGGTAACACTGTCGTTTTTGGCCGAAATTTTGACCCCCTCCGATCTTCTTGAAACTCTGGATTCTGACAGAGGGCCACGAGACTTCGACCAGCGCGCAAAAATGGAGGCTCTAGACCCTTCCAGAGCCTAGATATCGGACGTCAAAGTTTTGACCCGAAAAAAAAACATAAGGGGTAACACTGTCGTTTTTGGCCGAAATGTTGACCCCCTCCGATCTTCTTGAAACTCTGGATTCTGACAGAGGGCCACGAGACTTCGACCAGCGCGCAAAAATGGAGGCTCTAGACCCTTCCAGAGCCTAGATATCGGACGTCAAAGTTTTGACCCGAAAAAAAAACATAAGGGGTAACACTGTCGTTTTTGGCCGAAATGTTGACCCCCTCCGATCTTCTTGAAACTCTGGATTCTGACAGAGGGCCACGAGACTTCGACCAGCGCGCAAAAATGGAGGCTCTAGACCCTTCCAGAGCCGAGATATCGGATGTCAAAGTTTTGACCCGAAAAAAAAAAACATAAGGGGTAACACTGTCGTTTTTGGCCGAAATTTTGACCCCCTCCGATCTTCTTGAAAATCTGGATTCTGAAAGAGGGCCACGAGACTTCGACCAGCGCGCAAAAATGGAGGCTCTAGACCCTTCCAGAGCCGAGATATCGGATGTCAAAGTTTTGACCTGAAAAAAAAACATAAGGGGTAACACTGTCGGTTTTGGCCGAAATTTTGACCCCCTCCGATCTTCTTGAAACTGTGGATTCTGACAGAGGGCCACGAGACTTCGACCAGCGCGCAAAAATGGAGGCTCTAGACCCTTCCAGAGCCGAGATATCGGATGTCAAAGTTTTGACCTGAAAAAAAAACATAAGGGGTAACACTGTCGTTTTTGGCCGAAATTTTGACCCCCTCCGATCTTCTTGAAACTCTGGATTCTGACAGAGGGCCACGAGACTTCGACCAGCGCGCAAAAATGGAGGCTCTAGACCCTTCCAGAGCCGAGATATCGGATGTCAAAGTTTTGACCTGAAAAAAAAACATAAGGGGTAACACTGTCGTTTTTGGCCGAAATTTTGACCCCCTCCGATCTTCTTGAAACTCTGGATTCTGACAGAGGGCCACGAGACTTCGACCAGCGCGCAAAAATGGAGGCTCTAGACCCTTCCAGAGCCGAGATATCGGATGTCAAAGTTTTGACCCGAAAAAAAAAAAAAACATAAGGGGTAACACTGTCGTTTTTGGCCAAAATTTTGACCCCGTCCGATCTTCTTGAAACTCTGGATTCTGACAGAGGGCCACGAGACTTCGACCAGCGCGCAAAAATGGAGGCTCTAGACCCTTCCAGAGCCGAGATATCGGATGTCAAAGTTTTGACCTGAAAAAAAAAACATTCTGACAGAGGGCCACGAGACTTCGACCAGCGCGCAAAAATGGAGGCTCTAGACCCTTCCAGAGCCGATATATTGGATGTCAAAGTTTTGACCTGAAAAAAAAACATAAGGGGTAACACTGTCGTTTTTGGCCGAAATTTTGACCCCCTCCGATCTTCTTGAAACTCTGGATTCTGACAGAGGGCCACGAGACTTCGACCAGCGCGCAAAAATGGAGGCTCTAGACCCTTCCAGAGCCGAGATATCGGATGTCAAAGTTTTGACCTGAAAAAAAAAAACATAAGGGGTAACACTGTCGTTTTTGGCCGAAATTTTGACCCCCTCCGATCTTCTTGAAACTCTGGATTCTGACAGAGGGCCACGAGACTTCGACCAGCGCGCAAAAATGGAGGCTCTAGACCCTTCCAGAGCCGAGATATCGGATGTCAAAGTTTTGACCCGAAAAAAAAACCATAAGGGGTAACACTGTCGTTTTTGGCCGAAATTTTGACCCCCTCCGATCTTCTTGAAACTCTGGATTCTGACAGAGGGCCACGAGACTTCGACCAGCTCGCAAAAATGGAGGCTCTAGACCCTTCCAGAGCCGAGATATCGGATGTCAAAGTTTTGACCCGAAAAAAAAACATAAGGGGTAACACTGTCGTTTTTGGCCGAAATTTTGACCCCCTCCGATCTTCTTGAAACTCTGGATATTGAAAGAGGGCCACGAGACTTCGACCAGCGCGCAAAAATGGAGGCTCTAGACCCTTCCAGAGCCGAGATATCGGATGTCAAAGTTTTGACCTGAAAAAAAAACATAAGGGGTAACACTGTCGTTTTTGGCCGAAATTTTGACCCCCTCCGATCTTCTTGAAACTCTGGATTCTGACAGAGGGCCACGAGACTTCGACCAGCGCGCAAAAATGGAGGCTCTAGACCCTTCCAGAGCCGAGATATCGGATGTCAAAGTTTTGACCTGAAAAAAAAACATAAGGGGTAACACTGTCGTTTTTGGCCGAAATTTTGACCCCCTCCGATCTTCTTGAAACTTTGGATTCTGACAGAGGGCCACGAGACTTCGACCAGCGCGCAAAAATGGAGGCTCTAGACCCTTCCAGAGCCGAGATATCGGATGTCAAAGTTTTGACCTGAAAAAAAAAACATAAGGGGTAACACTGTCGTTTTTGGCCGAAATTTTGACCCCCTCCGATCTTCTTGAAACTCTGGATTCTGACAGAGGGCCACGAGACTTCGACCAGCGCGCAAAAATGGAGGCTCTAGACCCTTCCAGAGCCGAGATATCGGATGTCAAAGTTTTGACCTGAAAAAAAAAAACATAAGGGGTAACACTGTCGTTTTTGGCCGAAATTTTGACCCCCTCCGATCTTCTTGAAACTCTGGATTCTGACAGAGGGCCACGAGACTTCGACCAGCGCGCAAAAATGGAGGCTGTAGACCCTTCCAGAGCCGAGATATCGGATGTCAAAGTTTTGACCTGAAAAAAAAAACATAAGGGGTAACACTGTCGTTTTTGGCCGAAATTTTGACCCCCTCCGATCTTCTTGAAACTCTGGATTCTGACAGAGGGCCACGAGACTTCGACCAGCGCGCAAAAATGGAGGCTCTAGACCCTTCCAGAGCCGAGATATCGGATGTCAAAGTTTTAACCTGAAAAAAAAAAACATAAGGGGTAACACTGTCGTTTTTGGCCGAAATTTTGACCCCCTCCGATCTTCTTGAAACTCTGGATTCTGACAGAGGGCCACGAGACTTCGACCAGCGCGCAAAAATGGAGGCTCTAGACCCTTCCAGAGCCGAGATATCGGATGTCAAAGTTTTGACCCGAAAAAAAAAACATAAGGGGTAACACTGTCGTTTTTGGCCGAAATTTTGACCCCCTCCGATCTTCTTGAAACTCTGGATTCTGAAAGAGGGCCACGAGACTTCGACCAGCGCGCAAAAATGGAGGCTCTAGACCCTTCCAGAGCCGAGATATCGGATGTCAAAGTTTTGACCTGAAAAAAAAACATAAGGGGTAACACTGTCGTTTTTGGCCGAAATTTTGACCCCCTCCGATCTTCTTGAAACTCTGGATTCTGACAGAGGGCCACGAGACTTCGACCAGCGCGCAAAAATGGAGGCTCTAGACCCTTCCAGAGCCGAGATATCGGATGTCAAAGTTTTGACCTGAAAAAAAAACATAAGGGGTAACACTGTCGTTTTTGGCCGAAATTTTGACCCCCTCCGATCTTCTTGAAACTTTGGATTCTGACAGAGGGCCACGAGACTTCGACCAGCGCGCAAAAATGGAGGCTCTAGACCCTTCCAGAGCCGAGATATCGGATGTCAAAGTTTTGACCTGAAAAAAAAAACATAAGGGGTAACACTGTCGTTTTTGGCCGAAATTTTGACCCCCTCCGATCTTCTTGAAACTCTGGATTCTGACAGAGGGCCACGAGACTTCGACCAGCGCGCAAAAATGGAGGCTCTAGACCCTTCCAGAGCCGAGATATCGGATGTCAAAGTTTTGACCTGAAAAAAAAAAACATAAGGGGTAACACTGTCGTTTTTGGCCGAAATTTTGACCCCCTCCGATCTTCTTGAAACTCTGGATTCTGACAAAGGGCCACGAGACTTCGACCAGCGCGCAAAAATGGAGGCTGTAGACCCTTCCAGAGCCGAGATATCGGATGTCAAAGTTTTGACCTGAAAAAAAAACATAAGGGGTAACACTGTCGTTTTTGGCCGAAATTTTGACCCCCTCCGATCTTCTTGAAACTCTGGATTCTGACAGAGGGCCACGAGACTTCGACCAGCGCGCAAAAATGGAGGCTCTAGACCCTTCCAGAGCCGAGATATCGGATGTCAAAGTTTTGACCTGAAAAAAAAAAACATAAGGGGTAACACTGTCGTTTTTGGCCGAAATTTTGACCCCCTCCGATCTTCTTGAAACTCTGGATTCTGACAGAGGGCCACGAGACTTCGACCAGCGCGCAAAAATGGAGGCTCTAGACCCTTCCAGAGCCGAGATATCGGATGTCAAAGTTTTGACCCGAAAAAAAAAAACATAAGGGGTAACACTGTCGTTTTTGGCCGAAATTTTGACCCCGTCCGATCTTCTTGAAACTCTGGATTCTGACAGAGGGCCACGAGACTTCGACCAGCGCGCAAAAATTGAGGCTCTAGACCCTTCCAGAGCCGAGATATCGGATATCTAAGTTTTGACCTGAAAAAAAAAACATAAGGGGTAACACTGTCGTTTTTGGCCGAAATTTTGACCCCCTCCGATCTTCTTGAAACTCTGGATTCTGACAGAGGGCCACGAGACTTCGACCAGCGCGCAAAAATGGAGGCTCTAGACCCTTCCAGAGCCGAGATATCGGATGTCAAAGTTTTGACCCGAAAAAAAAACATAAGGGGTAACACTGTCGTTTTTGGCCGAAATTTTGACCCCCTCCGATCTTCTTGAAACTCTGGATTCTGACAGAGGGCCACGAGACTTCGACCAGCGCGCAAAAATGGAGGCTCTAGACCCTTCCAGAGCCGAGATATCGGATGTCAAAGTTTTGACCTGAAAAAAAAAACATAAGGGGTAACACTGTCGTTTTTGGCCGAAATGTTGACCCCCTCCGATCTTCTTGAAACTCTGGATTCTGACAGAGGGCCACGAGACTTCGACCAGCGCGCAAAAATGGAGGCTCTAGACCCTTCCAGAGCCGAGATATCGGATGTCAAAGTTTTGACCTGAAAAAAAAAAACATAAGGGGTAACACTGTCGTTTTTGGCCGAAATTTTGACCCCCTCCGATCTTCTTGAAACTCTGGATTCTGACAGAGGGCCACGAGACTTCGACCAGCGCGCAAAAATGGAGGCTGTAGACCCTTCCAGAGCCGAGATATCAGATGTCAAAGTTTTGACCTGAAAAAAAAAACATAAGGGGTAACACTGTCGTTTTTGGCCGAAATTTTGACCCCCTCCGATCTTCTTGAAACTCTGGATTCTGACAGAGGGCCACGAGAATTCGACCAGCGCGCAAAAATGGAGGCTCTAGACCCTTCCAGAGCCGAGATATCGGATGTCAAAGTTTTGACCCGAAAAAAAAACCATAAGGGGTAACACTGTCGTTTTTGGCCGTAATTTTGACCCCCTCCGATCTTCTTGAAACTCTGGATTCTGAAAGAGGGCCACGAGACTTCGACCAGCGCGCAAAAATGGAGGCTCTAGACCCTTCCAGAGCCGAGATATCGGATGTCAAAGTTTTGACCTGAAAAAAAAACATAAGGGGTAACACTGTCGTTTTTGGCCGAAATTTTGACCCCCTCCGATCTTCTTGAAACTCTGGATTCTGACAGAGGGCCACGAGACTTCGACCAGCGCGCAAAAATGGAGGCTCTAGACCCTTCCAGAGCCGAGATATCGGATGTCAAAGTTTTGACCCGAAAAAAAAAACATAAGGGGTAACACTGTCGTTTTTGGCCGAAATTTTGACCCCGTCCGATCTTCTTGAAACTCTGGATTCTGACAGAGGGCCACGAGACTTCGACCAGCGCGCAAAAATGGAGGCTCTAGACCCTTCCAGAGCCGAGATATCGGATGTCAAAGTTTTGACCTGAAAAAAAAACATAAGGGGTAACACTGTCGTTTTTGGCCGAAATTTTGACCCCCTCCGATCTTCTTGAAACTCTGGATTCTGACAGAGGGCCACGAGACTTCGACCAGCGCGCAAAAATGGAGGCTCTAGACCCTTCCAGAGCCGAGATATCGGATGTCAAAGTTTTGACCCGAAAAAAAAACATAAGGGGTAACACTGTCGTTTTTGGCCGAAATTTTGACCCCCTCCGATCTTCTTGAAACTCTGGATTCTGACAGAGGGCCACGAGACTTCGACCAGCGCGCAAAAATGGAGGCTCTAGACCCTTCCAGAGCCTAGATATCGGACGTCAAAGTTTTGACCCGAAAAAAAAAACAAAAGGGGTAACACTGTCGTTTTTGGCCGAAATGTTGACCCCCTCCGATCTTCTTGAAACTCTGGATTCTGACAGAGGGCCACGAGACTTCGACCAGCGCGCAAAAATGGAGGCTCTAGACCCTTCCAGAGCCGAGATATCGGATGTCAAAGTTTTGACCTGAAAAAAAAAAACATAAGGGGTAACACTGTCGTTTTTGGCCGAAATTTTGACCCCCTCCGATCTTCTTGAAACTCTGGATTCTGACAGAGGGCCACGAGACTTCGACCAGCGCGCAAAAATGGAGGCTGTAGACCCTTCCAGAGCCGAGATATCAGATGTCAAAGTTTTGACCTGAAAAAAAAAACATAAGGGGTAACACTGTCGTTTTTGGCCGAAATTTTGACCCCCTCCGATCTTCTTGAAACTCTGGATTCTGACAGAGGGCCACGAGAATTCGACCAGCGCGCAAAAATGGAGGCTCTAGACCCTTCCAGAGCCGAGATATCGGATGTCAAAGTTTTGACCCGAAAAAAAAACCATAAGGGGTAACACTGTCGTTTTTGGCCGTAATTTTGACCCCCTCCGATCTTCTTGAAACTCTGGATTCTGAAAGAGGGCCACGAGACTTCGACCAGCGCGCAAAAATGGAGGCTCTAGACCCTTCCAGAGCCGAGATATCGGATGTCAAAGTTTTGACCTGAAAAAAAAACATAAGGGGTAACACTGTCGTTTTTGGCCGAAATTTTGACCCCCTCCGATCTTCTTGAAACTCTGGATTCTGACAGAGGGCCACAAGACTTCGACCAGCGCGCAAAAATGGAGGCTCTAGACCCTTCCAGAGCCGAGATATCGGATGTCAAAGTTTTGACCTGAAAAAAAAACATAAGGGGTAACACTGTCGTTTTTGGCCGAAATTTTGACCCCCTCCGATCTTCTTGAAACTTTGGATTCTGACAGAGGGCCACGAGACTTCGACCAGCGCGCAAAAATGGAGGCTCTAGACCCTTCCAGAGCCGAGATATCGGATGTCAAAGTTTTGACCTGAAAAAAAAACATAAGGGGTAACACTGTCGTTTTTGGCCGAAATTTTGACCCCCTCCGATCTTCTTGAAACTCTGGATTCTGACAGAGGGCCACGAGACTTCGACCAGCGCGCAAAAATGGAGGCTCTAGACCCTTCCAGAGCCGAGATATCGGATGTCAAAGTTTTGACCCGAAAAAAAAAAAACATAAGGGGTAACACTGTCGTTTTTGGCCGAAATTTTGACCCCCTCCGATCTTCTTGAAACTCTGGATTCTGACAGAGGGCCACGAGACTTCGACCAGCGCGCAAAAATGGAGGCTCTAGACCCTTCCAGAGCCGAGATATCGGATGTCAAAGTTTTGACCCGAAAAAAAAACATAAGGGGTAACACTGTCGTTTTTGGCCGAAATTTTGACCCCCTCCGATCTTCTTGAAACTCTGGATTCTGAAAGAGGGCCACGAGACTTCGACCAGCGCGCAAAAATGGAGGCTCTAGACCCTTCCAGAGCCGAGATATCGGATGTCAAAGTTTTGACCTGAAAAAAAAACATAAGGGGTAACACTGTCGTTTTTGGCCGAAATTTTGACCCCCTCCGATCTTCTTGAAACTCTGGATTCTGACAGAGGGCCACGAGACTTCGACCAGCGCGCAAAAATGGAGGCTCTAGACCCTTCCAGAGCCGAGATATCGGATGTCAAAGTTTTGACCTGAAAAAAAAACATAAGGGGTAACACTGTCGTTTTTGGCCGAAATTTTGACCCCCTCCGATCTTCTTGAAACTTTGGATTCTGACAGAGGGCCACGAGACTTCGACCAGCGCGCAAAAATGGAGGCTCTAGACCCTTCCAGAGCCGAGATATCGGATGTCAAAGTTTTGACCTGAAAAAAAAAAAACATAAGGGGTAACACTGTCGTTTTTGGCCGAAATTTTGACCCCCTCCGATCTTCTTGAAACTCTGGATTCTGACAGAGGGCCACGAGACTTCGACCAGCGCGCAAAAATGGAGGCTCTAGACACTTCCAGAGCCGAGATATCGGATGTCAAAGTTTTGACCTGAAAAAAAAAACATAAGGGGTAACACTGTCGTTTTTGGCCGAAATTTTGACCCCCTCCGATCTTCTTGAAACTCTGGATTCTGACAGAGGGCCACGAGACTTCGACCAGCGCGCAAAAATGGAGGCTGTAGACCCTTCCAGAGCCGAGATATCGGATGTCAAAGTTTTGACCTGAAAAAAAAACATAAGGGGTAACACTGTCGTTTTTGGCCGAAATTTTGACCCCCTCCGATCTTCTTGAAACTCTGGATTCTGACAGAGGGCCACGAGACTTCGACCAGCGCGCAAAAATGGAGGCTCTAGACCCTTCCAGAGCCGAGATATCGGATGTCAAAGTTTTGACCTGAAAAAAAAACATAAGGGGTAACACTGTCGTTTTTGGCCGAAATTTTGACCCCCTCCGATCTTCTTGAAACTCTGGATTCTGACAGAGGGCCACGAGACTTCGACCAGCGCGCAAAAATGGAGGCTCTAGACCCTTCCAGAGCCGAGATATCGGATGTCAAAGTTTTGACCCGAAAAAAAAAACATAAGGGGTAACACTGTCGTTTTTGGCCGAAATTTTGACCCCGTCCGATCTTCTTGAAACTCTGGATTCTGACAGAGGGCCACGAGACTTCGACCAGCGCGCAAAAATTGAGGCTCTAGACCCTTCCAGAGCCGAGATATCGGATATCAAAGTTTTGACCTGAAAAAAAAACATAAGGGGTAACACTGTCGTTTTTGGCCGAAATTTTGACCCCCTCCGATCTTCTTGAAACTCTGGATTCTGACAGAGGGCCACGAGACTTCGACCAGCGCGCAAAAATGGAGGCTCTAGACCCTTCCAGAGCCGAGATATCGGATGTCAAAGTTTTGACCCGAAAAAAAAAACATAAGGGGTGACACTGTCATTTTTGGCCGAAATTTTGACCCCCTCCGATCTTCTTGAAACTCTGGATTCTGACAGAGGGCCACGAGACTTCGACCAGCGCGCAAAAATGGAGGCTCTAGACCCTTCCAGAGCCTAGATATCGGACGTCAAAGTTTTGACCCGAAAAAAAAATCATAAGGGGTAACACTGTCGTTTTTGGCCGAAATTTTGACCCCCTCCGATCTTCTTGAAACTCTGGATTCTGACAGATGGCCACGAGACTTCGACCAGCGCGCAAAAATGGAGGCTCTAGACCCTTCCAGAGCCGAGATATCGGATGTCAAAGTTTTGACCTGAAAAAAAAAACATAAGGGGTAACACTGTCGTTTTTGGCCGAAATTTTGACCCCCTCCGATCTTCTTGAAACTCTGGATTCTTACAGAGGGCCACGAGACTTCGACCAGCGCGCAAAAATGGAGGCTCTAGACCCTTCCAAAGCCGAGATATCGGATGTCAAAGTTTTGACCCGAAAAAAAAACATAAGGGGTAACACTGTTGTTTTTGGCTGAAATTTTGACCCCCTCCGATCTTCTTGAAACTCTGGATTCTGACAGAGGGCCATGAGACTTCGACCAGCGCGCAAAAATGGAGGCTCTAGACCCTTCCAGAGCCGAGATATCGGATGTCAAAGTTTTGACCTGAAAAAAAAACATAAGGGGTAACACTGTCGTTTTTGGCCGAAATTTTGACCCCCTCCGATCTTCTTGAAACTCTGGATTCTGACAGAGGGCCAGGAGACTTCGACCAGCGCGCAAAAATGGAGGCTCTAGACCCTTCCAGAGCCGAGATATCGGATGTCAAAGTTTTGACCCGAAAAAAAAAACATAAGGGGTAACACTGTCGTTTTTGGTCGAAATTTTGACCCCCTCCGATCTTCTTGAAACTCTGGATTCTGAAAGAGGGCCACGAGACTTCGACCAGCGCACAAAAATGGAGGCTCTAGACCCTTCCAGAGCCGAGATATCGGATGTCAAAGTTTTGACCTGAAAAAAAAACATAAGGGGTAACACTGTCGTTTTTGGCCGAAATTTTGACCCCCTCCGATCTTCTTGAAACTCTGGATTCTGACAGAGGGCCACGAGACTTCGACCAGCGCGCAAAAATGGAGGCTCTAGACCCTTCCAGAGCCGAGATATCGGATGTCAAAGTTTTGACCTGAAAAAAAAACATAAGGGGTAACACTGTCGTTTTTGGCCGAAATTTTGACCCCCTCCGATCTTCTTGAAACTCTGGATTCTGACAGAGGGCCACGAGACTTCGACCAGCGCGCAAAAATGGAGGCTCTAGACCCTTCCAGAGCCGAGATATCGGATGTCAAAGTTTTGACCCGAAAAAAAAAACATAAGGGGTAACACTGTCGTTTTTGGCCGAAATTTTGACCCCGTCCGATCTTCTTGAAACTCTGGATTCTGACAGAGGGCCACGAGACTTCGACCAGCGCGCAAAAATGGAGGCTCTAGACCCTTCCAGAGCCAAGATATCGGATGTCAAAGTTTTGACCTGAAAAAAAAACATAAGGGGTAACACTGTCGTTTTTGGCCGAAATTTTGACCCCCTCCGATCTTCTTGAAACTCTGGATTCTGACAGAGGGCCACGAGACTTCGACCAGCGCGCAAAAATGGAGGCTCTAGACCCTTCCAGAGCCGAGATATCGGATGTCAAAGTTTTGACCCGAAAAAAAAACATAAGGGGTAACACTGTCGTTTTTGGCCGAAATTTTGACCCCCTCCGATCTTCTTGAAACTCTGGATTCTGACAGAGGGCCACGAGACTTCGACCAGCGCGCAAAAATGGAGGCTCTAGACCCTTCCAGAGCCGAGATATCGGACGTCAAAGTTTTGACCCGAAAAAAAAACATAAGGGGTAACACTGTCGTTTTTGTCCGAAATTTTGACCCCCTCCGATCTTCTTGAAACTCTGGATTCTGACAGAGGGCCACGAGACTTCGACCAGCGCGCAAAAATGGAGGCTCTAGACCCTTCAAGAGCCGAGATATCGGATGTCAAAGTTTTGACCTGAAAAAAAAAACATAAGGGGTAACACTGTCGTTTTTGGCCGAAATTTTGACCCCCTCCGATCTTCTTGAAACTCTGGATTCTGACAGAGGGCCACGAGACTTCGACCAGCGCGCAAAAATGGAGGCTCTAGACCCTTCCAGAGCCGAGATATCGGATGTCAAAGTTTTGACCTGAAAAAAAAACATAAGGGGTAACACTGTCGTTTTTGGCCGAAATTTTGACCCCCTCCGATCTTCTTGAAACTCTGGATTCTGACAGAGGGCCACGAGACTTCGACCAGCGCGCAAAAATGGAGGCTCTAGACCCTTCCAAAGCCGAGATATCGGATGTCAAAGTTTTGACCCGAAAAAAAAAACATAAGGGGTAACACTGTTGTTTTTGGCTGAAATTTTGACCCCCTCCGATCTTCTTGAAACTCTGGATTCTGACAGAGGGCCATGAGACTTCGACCAGCGCGCAAAAATGGAGGCTCTAGACCCTTCCAGAGCCGAGATATCGGATGTCAAAGTTTTGACCTGAAAAAAAAAACATAAGGGGTAACACTGTCGTTTTTGGCCGAAATTTTGACCCCTCCGATCTTCTTGAAACTCTGGATTCTGACAGAGGGCCACGAGACTTCGACCAGCGCGCAAAAATGGAGGCTCTAGACCCTTCCAGAGCCGAGATATCGGATGTCAAAGTTTTGACCCGAAAAAAAAACATAAGGGTAACACTGTCGTTTTTGGCCGAAATTTTGACCCCCTCCGATCTTCTTGAAACTCTGGATTCTGAAAGAGGGCCACGAGACTTCGACCAGCGCACAAAAATGGAGGCTCTAGACCCTTCCAGAGCCGAGATATCGGATGTCAAAGTTTTGACCTGAAAAAAAAACATAAGGGGTAACACTGTCGTTTTTGGCCGAAATTTTGACCCCCTCCGATCTTCTTGAAACTCTGGATTCTGACAGAGGGCCACGAGACTTCGACCAGCGCGCAAAAATGGAGGCTCTAGACCCTTCCAGAGCCGAGATATCGGATGTCAAAGTTTTGACCTGAAAAAAAAACATAAGGGGTAACACTGTCGTTTTTGGCCGAAATTTTGACCCCCTCCGATCTTCTTGAAACTCTGGATTCTGACAGAGGGCCACGAGACTTCGACCAGCGCGCAAAAATGGAGGCTCTAGACCCTTCCAGAGCCGAGATATCGGATGTCAAAGTTTTGACCCGAAAAAAAAAACATAAGGGGTAACACTGTCGTTTTTGGCCGAAATTTTGACCCCGTCCGATCTTCTTGAAACTCTGGATTCTGACAGAGGGCCACGAGACTTCGACCAGCGCGCAAAAATGGAGGCTCTAGACCCTTCCAGAGCCAAGATATCGGATGTCAAAGTTTTGACCTGAAAAAAAAAAACATAAGGGGTAACACTGTCGTTTTTGGCCGAAATTTTGACCCCCTCCGATCTTCTTGAAACTCTGGATTCTGACAGAGGGCCACGAGACTTCGACCAGCGCGCAAAAATGGAGGCTCTAGACCCTTCCAGAGCCGAGATATCGGATGTCAAAGTTTTGACCCGAAAAAAAAACATAAGGGGTAACACTGTCGTTTTTGGCCGAAATTTTGACCCCCTCCGATCTTCTTGAAACTCTGGATTCTGACAGAGGGCCACGAGACTTCGACCAGCGCGCAAAAATGGAGGCTCTAGACCCTTCCAGAGCCGAGATATCGGACGTCAAAGTTTTGACCCGAAAAAAAACATAAGGGGTAACACTGTTGTTTTTGACCGAAATTTTGACCCCCTCCGATCTTCTTGAAACTCTGGATTCTGACAGAGGGCCACGAGACTTCGACCAGCGCGCAAACATGGAGGCTCTAGACCCTTCCAGAGCCTAGATATCGGACGTCAAAGTTTTGACCCGAAAAAAAAAACATAAGGGGTAACACTGTCGTTTTTGGCCGAAATGTTGACCCCCTCCGATCTTCTTGAAACTCTGGATTCTGACAGAGGGCCACGAGACTTCGACCAGCGCGCAAAAATGGAGGCTCTAGACCCTTCCAGAGCCGAGATATCGGATGTCAAAGTTTTGACCTGAAAAAAAAACATAAGGGGTAACACTGTCGTTTTTGTCCGAAATTTTGACCCCCTCCGATCTTCTTGAAACTCTGGATTCTGACAGAGGGCCACGAGACCTCGACCAGCGCGCAAAAATGGAGGCTCTAGACCCTTCCAGAGCCGAGATATCGGATGTCAAAGTTTTGACCTGAAAAAAAAAACATAAGGGGTAACACTGTCGTTTTTGGCCGAAATTTTGACCCCCTCCGATCTTCTTGAAACTCTGGATTCTGACAGAGGGCCACGAGACTTCGACCAGCGCGCAAAAATGGAGGCTCTAGACCCTTCCAGAGCCGAGATATCGGATGTCAAAGTTTTGACCTGAAAAAAAAAACATAAGGGGTAACACTGTCGTTTTTGGCCGAAATTTTGACCCCCTCCGATCTTCTTGAAACTCTGGATTCTGACAGAGGGCCACGAGACTTCGACCAGCGCGCAAAATGGAGGCTCTAGACCCTTCCAGAGCCGAGATATCGGATGTCAAAGTTTTGACCCGAAAAAAAAAACATAAGGGGTAACACTGTCGTTTTTGGCCGAAATTTTGACCCCGTCCGATCTTCTTGAAACTCTGGATTCTGACAGAGGGCCACGAGACTTCGACCAGCGCGCAAAAATGGAGGCTCTAGACCCTTCCAGAGCCAAGATATCGGATGTCAAAGTTTTGACCTGAAAAAAAAAACATAAGGGGTAACACTGTCGTTTTTGGCCGAAATTTTGACCCCCTCCGATCTTCTTGAAACTCTGGATTCTGACAGAGGGCCACGAGACTTCGACCAGCGCGCAAAAATGGAGGCTCTAGACCCTTCCAGAGCCGAGATATCGGACGTCAAAGTTTTGACCCGAAAAAAAAACATAAGGGGTAACACTGTCGTTTTTGGCCGAAATTTTGAGCCCCTCCGATCTTCTTGAAACTCTGGATTCTGACAGAGGGCCACGAGACTTCGACCAGCGCGCAAAAATGGAGGCTCTAGACCCTTCCAGAGCCGAGATATCGGATGTCAAAGTTTTGACCTGAAAAAAAAAACATAAGGGGTAACACTGTCGTTTTTGGCCGAAATTTTGACCCCCTCCGATCTTCTTGAAACTCTGGATTCTGACAGAGGGCCACGAGACTTCGACCAGCGCGCAAA
>JBBNEX010000450.1:0-28041 GCA_038021265.1 Cyprinella venusta | reverse complement strand
TGCAAGCGTATTTGATAGTTCTATTCGCGGTCTTTCTCCACACTTAACAAATTCTATCTTCCAGTTAAAGTAAACGCTTATTGCAATAAGTCACGTGATTTGTTAAATTAAGAGGTGAATGTAGTTAACATTCGACGTTCATAAAATTATGCGAAAAAGTTTTTATTTTAAAAGACAAAAAATACGCTAATACAGCGTAGTCTACTGATAAGTTGAAATAATTTTTTTACGAGTTATTCAATAGACTCTCCGTCTCTTTATTCTTTTTTCTGATCATCATGATTGCGTAAATTTTTCCAACAAAATCAAAATAGGTAATTAGCTTATATAACATTGCTAAATTCAAAACTTTGGTGTTTTTTTTGTGAGCGAGGTAATTCGGTTATTGTAGCTAATTACTAAATATCCGACATAAAAGGAATTCATAATAATCATTTTGTTCTTCGAAAATAGCACTAAAAAGCTGACATTCTGATACAGTAATAACTTATATATAAGAGAGATGAAAGAACAACCAATTTTGGCTGTGTTAATCCGGGGTAATATATTGGGAAGAAGTTGACGCATAACATAAAAAAATGTGCCAAATTTATAAGTTCCCCAACTGCAGAGAAATTTTGTACAAGAATAAACAAAAATCTTTCATCATCGTCGACATTCTTACGTTATTAAAACTTCCTTACCATCTTTAATAGGCAATTTGTGAGTCTATGATAAAAAACTACCAAAAGAATGATGATATAGCTTTTAATAATATCTGTTTGTTCAATCATTGGTTGTTTCACCAAAAAAGCTAAAAGAGTGACTGCCAAAGTGTTTTTATAATAATCAAAAGATACTGCGCTTTTAGTAAGGGCGAATAGGCCCATCAGGTTAAATATCAACAGAAAGGAATGTGAAAATTCAATGGTGATATTGATCAATCCATAATCAGTATCCTTTAAACTATCTTTGATATTATTATTGATATACGGAGTGGCTGTCGTCGTGTTATTTGAACAATTATCATCTTGAAAGTACAAAGTTTGATAGTGTACTAACATAGTTAATACTGAAAAGATGATGATATGTGCCTTTATCGTTAACAATATAAAATTCAAATTGTGGTTTTTATTTGAAGTACATCCATGATTACAAGTCGTAATTAGATTTTCCCGAAGCACTTCTATCATTTACAATTTAACCAGTGATGTTTTAAGATGATTACATATAATTGCATCGCTAATCCTATTAAAAACATCTTACAGTGACAAAATTAATTCATTTGATTGTTCGAAGCACACAAAAACCATCACTTACACAACAAAAGTTGACTTAAAAGAGATCATTTAAGGTACATTTTGATTTAAATAACAACTTGAAGCATGAGAAAGCCTTAAATTAATGGTTTTTAATGGTATTGATCAAATAGCGTAAGCTATTAAATCGAATAAAAAATAGGCATTCGAGAGAAAAATTTAAGTTAACGAGGATAATACTATAATAGATCAAAATTATATTTATACTAATAAAATTTAATTAAAAAATAATAATTGTTGTTTAAGATTCATAATTTCAAACTTTTTTCCTTGTTTATTACAATATGGGGTGCGTAAGTTTCTTATAGGATCGTATTTGGGGCTGATAACTAGCACGATTTCCTAATGTAGGATTTATACTATGGTCCAGTTTTTAGATGCCCAAAATTTAAATCTAGATACAATAACATTTATTTTGCAGAGTTTTTGACTATTGCCTAATTATAAAGTGTTGTATTTAGTTTTAAGGCTGTCAGTGTTAAATCTATTCATTAAATAACTCACAGGATGCAAGCTAACTTTAAAGGTCGTTGTGACGGACATTTTGAATTTTCTGTGAGTTTAACCTTGATATTAATTACCTTGTGATAGTCAGTTTTTTATTTAATGATGGTGTTGCTCAGCATAACTTTTTCATCACGGTGAAGAAAAAAGCGTGCTTGCAGAGATAATAATCAAAAATATTTCTACATATTTCAAGTTTCGCAGTTCGCCATAAATATAAATTTAATTGTCCTTGTTCCTTAAAGACTTTCCGAAATTATGTGTTGAAACAGATAATTTGCGAATCACTGCTTCAAACAAATTTAGGCCTGCCTTTTACTTAAAAACAAAAATATCTGTAGTATTTTGAGTAAATGGTTCAACACATAATGACTTAAGATTCTTGAAGACATTGAACCTTTTTTATTTCTATTTTTTCTTTGAGATTTAACAATTAAGAATCAAAATTATGACCTCAAACGACGATGATTAATAATTATAGGTTAAGATAATTAAACATCGATAAAAATTCCAAATCAGCCATGGTAGACGTTTATTATTCCATTATATCATATTGAGTACCATCAAAGGCCTAAGCGATAAATTTTTTGTGTTCAGTGACATTTTATACAGCACAAACGTTATGGTGTTGGAATATATATTCCATTAAAAATAACACAATTTAACAGAAATTTTTAGAATATGCTAACTATTAACTCTAAAAATGAAAATATTTATATTAAATTTGGATTGATTATTACCACAAAAAATCTCCAACGATTGTAATTTATTGAAAAATCTCAACTCTGATTGAGTGCAGATAGGTGCTTTTAAGATATTTATTTTATAGATATTGATAATTCTTAGGTCTTGGATTTATTAAAGGTTATTCTGATGTCTTTAACTTTAATAAAATGCGTTAGATATAAATGAAAAAATTTTTTTTTACCCGCGTCGATCTTACATAAGGAATAAAAATCGTCGGATTTACATCATCAGAGTGGTAGAAATATATCTATTGTAAAGATGTTAGTATAGATAAAGAATAATTCATTTCATATTTCTAGTATAATCATTCAATAAATCTAAATTCTACTTTAATCTTAGCGAAGTTGATTTCAAAGTAAGGCTCAACTAACCAACCATAATTATGTAACATTGTGTCCTTCTCCAAATCTGTAAATGATAGGACAGCTCATTATTCTCAACAGAAAAATTACAGTGATACCTCGCATAACGTACTCCTCGGAGATTGGGTGACTTTTGCGCACACGACACTTGCGCACCGACAGTTCCGCACCGACATTTGCGCCCACGACAGTTCCGCACACCGACATTTGCGCACAATTACGCATTATCGCTTTATTTTTCATATTTTTTTGCTTTTTAATTATTCTATAATTATTTAATAAATAGTAGTAAAGATTTTTTTATTATTGAGGGCAAAAAGTTGCCATTTATCTATTTTTCTTTTGTAAATACCAATTAACAGCTGTTTTTAGGCTGTATTATATTATTATATTTTTAGTAGGTATAATTGATTATTTATAGTCTCAACCTACGCTTATTTCATTAAAAGGTCATAGACTATCGCCGTTAATGTTTGTTTAGATTAAGACATTTAGTTAACGACCTTGTTTTTTGTGTATTTTTAATTAAATCAATTTGAATTATATAGCCATAGGGTTATATGTTAATCTCATCTATATAATTAAGAAAGTTAGTGTAGACAATGTTAAATGATAGATTGGTAAAATTAACAAATTCTATTGCATAAAATTATTCTTGTTCTAAAATTTAATGCATAGCTGCATCAAGCTCTTAACTAAAAAGAGCATGAAAATCTGAAAAATTACATAAAATTATAGAAAAATCACTTATAGTTTAATTAATTTCACAATTAACATCATTAAAGCTAATTAATTATGAATTAGTCAAGAATCTACCTTTTTTTGCACGCAGTTGATTTAAATAGGTGGCCTTTTATGTGTGTATCAAAGAAACTATGAAAGTATTATAGAAATTAAAAAATTAATGATTGGTCCCCAAAAATAGGATTGTAAAAAATAATTGTCAAAAGATAGTTTCTTAATTGAAAGTAGCTAACTCAATTATTTTCTCATTTTCATCATAAATTTACACCATAAATTTTTGAACATGAACAAATACAAGACACTAAAAATTGATAAATGGTTGTACAGTAATTGTGGCTGCATATATATCACAAGATATAGAATTTAATGATAAAACAAAAAAAACATGGTCGTTAACTTAATTTCTTAATCTTAACAAACATTTGCGGAAATCCATTGTGACCTTTTAATAAATTAAGCGTAGTTTGAGACTACAAATAATAAATTATACCTAATAAAAATATACTAATATGATTCAGCCCAAAAACAGATGTTAATTAGTATTAACAAAGGAAAAATAGATAAATAGTAGCTTTTTGCCCTCAATAATTTTAAAAACGCTACTACTATTTATTAAATCATTAATTGATATTAAAAAAAAACCAAAAACAATAAAAAATAAGAGTATTATGCGTGATTGTGCGCAAAAGTCGGTGTGCGCAAATGTCACTTTTCCCTCCTCGGATAACGTGAGCTGCGCATAACGTACATTTTTTTTGCTTATTGATAACTTGCATAGCGAACCTTGCTTAGCAAAATGAACTAATTCAGATTTCACTATTTCGCTCAAGTGGGCGTGTTCGCCATGAATTACCATTTTTTATTGAGATCAAAGGTTATCAGCACACAAAATTGCTCCAAACTGAAGTTTAAATTTTTTTGTTGTCATACAAACTAACTTTTTGTTATTGTATATAAGTTCAAAGCAAGCTTCGCATAACGATCATTTCGCATAAATAGCCTTCTTCTAGAACGAATTAAGTACTTCATGACAGGTATCACTGTACTTGTTTGACAGCAAAAAATACTAAATTACTACCGATAAGACTTTTAAGTTGATCGAAAAACAGTAAAATATAAAAAATATCGAAATAAAGTAATTTAAATAGTTTTTACTTATTAGTTTTGATATTTAGCTAGAAATATCACGTGATAATCTTATTTCAGCCTTTTAAAACAACATATTTCGCTCTCAAAGACTAAAATTCAAAAAATCTTTTATTTTTATGTGTTTCTTAAATTCATTGTTTGTTCCCTTATTCCAGATGTCATTAAAAATGACAGAAAATATTCCCTAATTTAGCTCACCTTTTTTGTGAGTTTAAAAGACCTGAAATTTTTCAAGATATTCCTGCCAACACTTTGTGTATTTACAGTCCAAAAGCCCTATCCTTATTGAGTAAAAGATCAAATAAATCATTTAGATTAGGTTTTAACAAAAATATTCGCGATTGTGACATTTTAACTATTTATTTATGATATGACTGTCACACTAATTATGATGCAAGTAACAAAGATTGCTTTAAACGTCTTTAAATCTTGATCGTAGAGAAATGTTACAGATTGATGAAGATTGATACTTTAAATATGGACAGATAATTGAACATATTGACAAATTATAAGAGTTTTTATTAAATATATCAATTTGGGGGTCACAACTATGATTCAATCTAATAATTTTTCGGATTTACACAATTAATAAAGGTTTGAAAAATGCATAACCCAATTATCAGACATCATCTTATTTATTAATGCACCAAAATTTGCAATCTGATTTTTATAAGTACTCTAGATCATTTCTTTAAATCATCATGTGAAACAAACATCATAAGAAAAAAAGTATTCGAAAATCAGAATGTGGATTCTGTATATTGTGATACCTCGCATAACGTAATTAATTCGTTCTAGGAGTAAGTTCATCATACGAAAAGATCGTTATGCGAATCATGCTTTGTACTAAAATACAATAGCAAAAAAAATTAATTTTTGTGTCGAAACAAAAAAATAAAACCTCTGTTTGGAGCAATTTTGTGCGTTGACATCGTTCGATCTCAAGAAAAAAAATGGTAATTTATGATAAAAATGCGGGTTTAAGCAAAATAGTGGAATCTGATTGAGTTTATTGTGCGAAGCAAGGTTCGTTATGCGAGTTATCTATTCGCAAAAAAAAATACGTTATGCGCAGCGCACGTTATTCGAGGGGTACATTACGCGAGGTATCACTGTTTACAGTTAACTTTTTAATATGTGGAGAAACTTAGAGAAAATTTTGAGAATTATAACCTAATTATTTTCAATTTATCATCATCAAAATAAATATCAAAGTTTAAATAAGTTATTCTTACTTACGGAAGTAGGATAAAGGCTCATAAAATATGCTCAAGGAGATCAAAAGATTAAGTTACCTCTGAGGTGTTGGTAACTGTTAAGAATTATTATTTTTTAAAACTTTATTAAAAATAAAAAAGGTAGAATGTTCTAAGTACAGTAATACCTTGTTAATTGGGACGATTTTATTCGAGAACAAGATGTCCTAATTAACAAGGGTTCGCTGTAAAGACCTAAGAAACTCGTGAGGATGTATTTAGCGTTACCTAATGCTCCGTCAGTTTAATGTCAAATTTTTTAATAGATTTCTACATTAGACGATTTTCATCAAAAAAGGTGAGTTATATAGTAGAAAGGAACAAGAAATAGATATTTTATGCATTAAATATAAGGAATTTAATCCTTAAGCGTTGTGAAAGTGACAAAGCATATTTAAAGATTACAGAATCCGTCAAAAAAGGCTGAAAAAGATAGTTGAAGTAGTCCTATGAGCAAATATTGGAACATAAACGTCATCTTTTGATATATAACTTTTAACTAAGATTATGAGTCAATTTTTTCTTCTAATATCTGATCCTCTATTAGTAATGGTGAATTTTTTTCTTTTTTAGGAATCACTAGAATATAGGTGATAGTATTTGCAGAAAGGCATACAACACAACCAATCAGAAAAAATATTGATATTGTAAGCATCATGCTATTTTTTCGAGCCACTCCAACTTCAATGAGAATCGCGATCATTATGTAAATACCGTAGACAGAGTTAACGAACACGAATATAGAATTTGAAAGTAAATAGGAAAAATATATGCTTCTTGAAAAATAATATATCATATAGAGGCTCACACAAGATGCAAAAACACATAAAGAGTCAAATTGATAATTTTCGGTAACAACCGCAAACAGAATGAGGATAAATTTAGTCCACTGAACACATTCACATAAATTAGCAACATTTTGTAGAATTATGGACAAGAATTTTTCATTTTTATAGGCATCCTAAATATCAAACAGGCGCAATACATGTTCCAGCAAACAATCCATCAATTTTTTATATCCAAAGAATAAAATAAGTGAAATGTAACTCAGCAGTATGGGAGTATTATGAAGGGGGAGATATAATTCCACAAATGATAATGCTGAAACTACTAGACAGCATATGTAGTAATTAAATGGAAGTATATTTCTAAAAACCTCAACGGCTCCTACCATATGGAAAATCATGAGAAAAATAGGCTGTATATATAATGGGGAACTTAATAATCCATAAAAAGTGTAATCAAGTTCTTGAATTATTATTTCTGCTTTCGTTGTTTCTCTCTTCTCTGATACGTCATTTTTGTGCAACGTTACATATGCATAAATACCGATCATAAGAATGATCGACATGAACATCATGACTGTCTTTACAATTTTTGGAAAAAGTTTTTGTGGAGAAGATTTTGTGGTAACTATCATTTCTCCTTCCATCATATATGTGACGATTAAACTCTGATTTGAATGCTATTTATACTTCTTTTTTAATATTTTAATAGTATTACACGTAAATAATATCCTTTTTTATTCGAAAAGTTGTAATACTTAAAAATATGAATGGAATGTTCTAAATTCAATTAAAAATAAAATTTAAAGTCGTGAAATACGGCATTACTTATAACCTGTCCAAATAATGAGGTACACGGGCTCACGAATGTCGAATATCATAAAACAAAAATTTATAATGTCATAAATTGTCAAATAAGTGGGATTTACTTGCGTAACCCTTTTTTTCGCAGCCAAAGCTTGAGCAAAAAACTCTGGGCAAATTTATATTTTTAAAAGGATTTTAATTAAATGATCAATTCATTTCTTCAATTTTACGAGAATTATAATATAGATTAAGATCTATTTCTTTATATATTTATTTGGGAGCGCAAAACCGTACAGAATTAGCGCTTAATCAGTGCCTATCTCTCTGATAAGATCAGGAGCTTTTTTACTCATAGGCAGATGCAATTTGGGTTAGATGCTATTTATGTTTAAATTTATGTAACATGATAGATTTATAAGTAGATGGTTTATATGTATATATTGGAAGGGAACTGAGATGATCTAACCTTGAATCTTAAAAATTAAACCATTTAAACTGCATGAAAAATTAAATTTCGCGTAAAAAATAGTTTGTTTTGGCATCTTGCACCCAATTTTTTACTTCAGTTACACCCTTTCAAAAAATTATTTTTTGGCCATTAAATTGAATTTATTGGTGTAAAAAATATTATAACAACATTTTTCGCTGATATCGCTGCGCAAACTACGTTTTTCGTTCCGAAATATGTGACCAAATATTTTAAAAGAAATAAATTTCTATAAAAACTAGATACATGTTTATATATCAAATATATAAAGTTTTTATTCCTTTTAAAACAATAGATTTCCTACGATTGATCACTAAAAATCTTAATAAGTGATCGACCATTTCAAATGTATGCTGTATAAATCATTTTTAATGTGAAAAATAAAAAAAAATAATAAAAAGACATTTATTTTCATTTTTTCCTGCTTGTTTAATTCAATTTTAATCAAAAAATTTTACTTTAATTATGATAGAAATCATTTTAATTTTTTTTATAAATTATTTCAATATTTAATTTGTTTTTGGTTGTTTTTTTAAATAGATCATCCCATGATCTTCAGGTAGAGTCTTCTCATTAAGGTTTATTCTTTCTGTTTGCAGAAAATTTGACAATTTAGGTCTATAATTTTGTCACACGAATAATATATACACTAGTGTGGCATTATATTAAGCGATGACCACGACCAGGACAAAAAACTCACCGGTAAACTCCCGCTCGATATGGTAACATCTGTATTGTGGCAGTGTGACCCAAGTTGGCGTAAAAGATTCCCTCATGAGATAAAAAACTATTAATCTCTCAGTTACGGTTTATATAACAACCATGATATTTTACAGCAACATTTAATCAACAACCATCAAGGGTGCAGATATGGGGTTGAAGCTAATAAAAGTTAAGTCGCGTTACGACAGCAGATACCAAAAAATATGTGGTTCAGCTTTACATTTCATCAAATTCAATAAAATAAAACCAAATAATTTTTTTTATAAAATCGTTACGCACATCAAGTGGCTTTTTATTATATTTGTTGTACCACCGTTTTAGAATGACACCATGATGCTTTTGCGTATGTTAAAATGCACTTGAATATTGTAAAATTAAAAATTATGTTGACTTTATAAAATAAATCTCGTGATAAAAGCCAGAAAAAATACAGTGATACCTCGCATAACGTACTTAATTCGTTCTATGAGTAAGTTCTTAATTCGAAACGAACGTTATGCGAAACATGCTTTGTACTAAAATACAATTAAAAAAAATTAATTTTTATGTCAGCAAAATAAATTAAAACCTCTGTTTGGAGCATTTTTGTGTGTTGATTTAGTTCGATCTCAAGAAAAACAAGGTAATTTATGACAAACACGTGAGCTTATGCGAAAAAGTGGAATCTGATTTAGTTCATTATGCGAAGCAGGGTACGTTATGCGATTTATCCGTCAGCAAAAAAAATGTACGTTATGCGCAGCGAACGTTATCCGAGGAGTACGTTATGCGAGGTATAACTGTATATCCTAAAGTGTCATAACATACTTTACATTTTCTCTGATCTAAAATTGTTGGACAACTTTGATATTATATTCTACGTTTACATGCTTTCGTCGATTTCATAAAGAACGGATCGAAAAACTTTAATAATCGCAAAGCTAAAAAATTCACTGAATTAAGCTCGCTTAACGAATACCATTTAATTTAAAAGAAATTTTTTATTTTTATGATAAAAATATGCGGTAAAGAGCTTAAAAAATAATGGCGATTTCAATGACAAAGCTGGCACATTAAGTTTATCGTTAATAATGGTTTTAGGGCATAATATTAGCAAGCTATTTAAGGAAAACTTATGAGTGCTTATGTCCGCATTTTTATTTAAAATGTATTGTGTCTGCGCATTTACATCATTTGTGATTTAAGAGTTTCATATTTTTCTAACCTAATATACGCATGTAAAAATTATAAAAAAATTCTCTTTAAATATAATATTGAGTCATTAAAACAATTATTCATAGCCAACAAAACCTTACTAAGAAATTAACTCAGATAAATGATGATCTCATAACTAGTAAAATTGCAAATATAAAAAAAATTCATGAATTCCAACATCCAATTTGCAAGAAAGTTTCAAGTGAACGAATGGTCACTTAAAAATATTATAAGCAAGTAGCAGCTGGGCCAGAAAGGGAAAAATCTAACACTAGTACAAAGAATTATCGTATCAAAAAATAGAAGAATATCTAAAATGAAAATTAATAATGTTAATGAATTTATTCTTTCCCAATATAATAAAGATGTGAGGCACAAAAAACATAGTATGATTAATAGTAATAAGAATGAAAATATATTAAAATTTTGAATTCAATCTAACTTTTAAGCTTACGATATTGTAAAATGAAGAGAAAAATGTTAATGTTGCAATTACCAAATGACACTATCGAATTACAAATGGTCTATTATTAATTATGTAAATATTAAAAATGGCGAATTACATAAATATTAATATGGGATTCAAAACGCTTTAAAAATAATACAGGTTCTCGTAAGTTATTATTGAACAGAAAAATTTAGTATGGCGTTTTTTACAAGAGCAATAAAGATCACCATACGAGTTTTCTAGTTCTAATTAACTTCAAAAACTATTTTTTAATTTCGAAATATGTATCTTTAGTTATAGTATTGATCGATGCTCTTACATTTAAATGTCAATTGTATCCGATATTCTCATATTACATTTTAGTGAAGACAAAACTAATTTATTGAAATATTGTTGAAAAAAATAATTTGAGCTTTTTTGGAGGTTTTCATAATCTATCAACGAGCAAAAAATTGGTAAGTGGCTGTATTCTTAGGCTTTACAATAACATCTAAGGTCTTAAGTGTTTAAAGCATTAAATTAGTATACTTTGAAGTCAGTATTAGCAAATATCATGTTAACATTCCTTTTAATTTAAATTGATTGAGTTGATAAGAACAGCTCGAACTAATTTTACTAAAATGCAGGGTGATTGTTTTTATATTTTGTATTAAGATATAATATTTATGAATGAATACTGACCTAACATATTTTTTAATTTATTTTTTTACGGTTTTACTTGGAAAATTATTTTAGATCAGTGAAACTAATAAAGAAGGCAGATTAGAAACATAATGAAAGTCATCATCTTATCATTTTTATTTAATCTTGATACAAAAATTACTCAAGCTTCTGCTGTTAAAGTCTATAACATAGCATTTCTCTCAATGAACCAATTAAATAATTGAATGAAATTTCTATATCAAATTTTTAATTACAGACGAGTGATGATAACGTTTCAGCAAAAAATTTCTTGGATAGTGTATAATAAACGAATCCAAGGTTTTTTACTTGTCATCCATCTTTGAATATAATTACTACTTTTATAAACTGTAGAAAATAAATTATACTGATATAGTGTGAAATATTGTTCAAGTCTCACATTAATTAGGTATTGATTCAATAATAATCTTAACTTTTATCAGAAAATTATAAGAAAAGTTACAGTACAACGATGTATTGTTTGCCGAGGAAAAATAACCTTTATAGATTCAATATTTTTCTTAACATGTGCCATCATAACATGGAAGAAACTACGACACGAATCACTTAAATCGTGCTAAAAGTATATATTATAAAAGCAGATTAAATTTCGTTATTACGCATGATTATAATTTACGATCATCCTCAGTCCCAAAGCAAATAACAAAAGACCCTTTGTCCAGATAAGAAAAGTTCTATCTAAAACATGAAAACTTGTTAAATGAACACCAAATCAGTTTAATTACTTATATTTGATGATATAATAAAAATTGAATTACAAAAATTATTTAATTGTTACTTAAATCAAATATGTTCCTGCTGAGCTGAAAATATTCATTGGGATGATTTATAGTAACAGAATTTTTTGGCTGATTGTGGACGAGCTCGAAAAATCTATTGCACGCCAACTGATAGTGTTGGTTTCTTTTTAGTTCAATTACCTGTATAATTTTAAACTGAAATTGCCTCAGATTGATCCGAGACAGGTATGTTGTGCTTTTTCATCATATTCTCAAGGTTGCGTTGATCGAATTGTTTAAAAGGACATCCTACACTTAACTAATCATTATACCGTGAACATCTCCATGAGATAAAGAATCACTCATTATGACCTTCAAACAGCTAAATTAATTTATGAATGACACCTGTGTGGATTAAAGTCAATGCGTTTCCCTTCTTGTCCATAATTGTAACGGATGTAATACGAATATAACTTGTCAAACTTTTTTTTCATTGAAATAATACCTTTTCAGGTGCAGTATTTTTGCTAAAACGATCACGAAAAAATGCAAGAGACTCCTCTAGAGTCAAGCCGATTCCCTTGAGTTAAAATTATTTTTTATTACTTTTAGGAACAGGCCATATTGAATTCGAGCCAAGTGCTTAAGATGGTGGTTGGTATTAAGATGATTGTGCATACATGACATGCATGGCGGGAAGGATTGATCACATATTTTATCAATGTTATTTATGTCGATTTTGTGCGCTAAGGATTTTTTAAAATCAAAAGCCGTGGCTTCCTTATGCGAACTGAAAATAGCGCAAAAGATATACATGATGTTTTTTAGTATTGAAAAAAGGCGTTCATCTTCTTCAATTTCAGACGAATCATGAGACAATTTCAAAAAATGAGGAATTTAACAAACCATGCATTCTTTGTGAAGACTGTTTCGAAAGAACTCAACAATTAAAGGTGCTAACCGTTCACTGGTTAAATATGCCCAACCCTTAATTTAAATTAAAAAAATACGTTTTGGAGCGTAACATGACGATTTTTGACAAGATCCAAGACATCCTCAAACTTAACTTTATAGATAGGATTGTGGGATTCGAAATGACTCACCACAGAGAGCTCTTCGGCATCAACCAAAATATATTCAAGAAATATACAGAGCAGCAATTTAATCCAGAACGACCAATAAGATTCTGTATGCTTGCGAGATTGCTCTTTAGTTTCTGTCTGACGTTTAAGAATATGATGGACTTTAATAATTCCGTTTCTTGAGTAATGAACCAACCTCGGTAAGATGAACTATTATTAAAAGATAAGAATACAGATTACAAAATGCTAGTCTTAGTATAAAGTGAGAAATTTGATCAAGTTTGTCAAATTCATGAACTCCATATTTCTTATATGAATTTTTATTAATAACTTTTAAAGAATCACGAAATTCGCGGTAGATGCTTCTAAACTCACCAACACTTTCATCAGAATGTGTAACAGTCTTCTTAGAAAGTGTTTCTATTTTTCTTAAAACTAAAATTGTGCGATTTCAATACGATTTTGGCGAGAAGTTGCCAACTCCTCTATTTGAATAAGCTTAATTCTGTCTTTTGGCGGATCAGTATAAAGATCGTTTGCTTTGTTTTCGGTGTTTTCCCTATATTCACAAGAAATTAATGATTCCATTGACAATATAAATGCGCAATCTCTCACATGATCGCCATTTTCTTCGTCGTTTAAACGGCGCCTAATTTTTAAGATTTTTATTTATTACTTCTATAAATAAGCTCAGCATAATATAGCTTTTGAACGTTTGATTTTTTAAAAATATAATTTATCTCTATGTCTAATGTTAGAATCTTAAAAATTCTGACAAATTTAAAAGTCGTACTTTTTCTTTTAGCCTTAATATAAAATCCGTCACATTAATCTAAATATTTCGCATTTTTCGACAAATTTTTACTTAAATCAAACATATAAAAAATTATTTGATATTACATTAAGATTCAACGATTTTCGACTTTACCAAGACTGCAATTTTCGAGCTCTCATCAAATTTATTGTATTTACAATATCGGAGTAATTGAGCATAATCGAACAATATTTAATTTTTTTAAACTGCTTAGATATTTTTCAGATATTTTATATGCTTTTGTTTTCCTTGTCAACCTCTTTCTCGTAACCTTTTTCAGTGATACCACGCATAACATACTCCTCGGATAACGAGCGCTATGCGTAATGTAATTTTTTTTGCTAATAGATAACTCTCATAACGAACCTTGCTTCGCACAATGAACTATATCAGATTCCACTATTTCACTTAAGCGCGCGTGTTTGACATGAATAATCATATGTTCTATAAATCGAATAAAATCAACACGCAAAATTGCTCAAAACCGAGGTTATAATTTTTTAGATTGACGTACAAATTAATTTTCTTATTATTCTATTTTAGTACAAGGCATTCTTCTCATAACGATCGTTTTGCATAAAGAACTTACTCCTAGTACGAATTAAGTACACTATGCGAGGTATCACCGTATATCTAATGCATTTTATTTTTCTTGCGGATCTTTATCCATTATGTTTGCTTAGAACTATTTGAAATTGTGCTTGGAATAAAATAAAAAAGAAAAATTTACCACAAAATTTGCATCACATGAGAGACTAGGCGGTGAGCCGCTTTTTTTGTTCCCATATAAAGTATGCCTACTTAAAGTATCATTCCCGTGAAACAAATACAACAATTTCTGCGATAGTTTAATACCTACTGTTTTTAGTTTAAGTGTCGCCGAATTCTAATAAAAATTTTGGTCTTCAACACTTTGAAAAATTTGCTAATGACTAGTCAATTGAATTTTTCATTCTTGAAAGTCCTCTTTTCGTAGGTTTTAAAATAATTGGTTGAATTAATTTTTGGATATAATAATAAATACAATGTAAAATAAAAAATTGTTTGTTATGCGGTTTTAGCCGAGACATATTTTTGCATGATGTTAAAAATATCATCTCGATTAAATAAACAGTTTTGAATAATCTTCGTTGATGGTTCAAAATTTTGTGAGTACAGTATTCTATTATTCCAATTCTAATGTAAGAAAAATTAAATACTTTTGAGATTTCTTTACATATCATGAACGTTTTTTTAAAATTGTCATAAGTTTCCATGCTTAAAAAGATGCAACTTGTTTTCGCTGAACCTTTAGCATCCTCTAGTATAACTGTTAGCTGACTGTCGTTAAAGTCAGCATCGGTCTAATATAATAAAAAACATGTCACATCATGTATAAAGATCTCAAAACCATCATTTATTATAAATTCTTCTTGTTGTTCGAGGAACTTAAGAGTCGGGCCCATAAATACGACCTTGTCGTAATTTTTTTCATCAAAAATCTATTTGATTAGGTCATAAATACATTAAATTTCCCAAAATAAAACGTCATATTATCACTGACCCTTGGTTGAATTAGGATAGTGATATATCCGCCTGCGTCGACTTGAGCAAACTTTTTTCTCGAATTTCTCCATAATGATGTTTTACGACCTCCTTCTAAAATTTCTGCATTTATTATTTCGATCACCTTCAAAGGGTTTGCATTTATACTTGCAGTAGATGAACGGGTGGTCACTTTTTTGAAGTTCTTCTATTTTGATATAGGAGGTAGCGAAAAGTACGACTTTAGATTTATCCTTGTATGCCTTTTTACTGCGATTAAAGTTCATAACAAATTTTTCTGGCACCTGGATCACATAAATATAAACAAAAATAAAATCAATAGAATCATCATAATTTCTAAAAATAATAAAATTTCGGACATTTTTATTTCATCGAACATCACGGAGAGACTATCAATGCTACAGAGCTTTAATGTTGAATCATAAGCATCATATCTTGTTAGAAAAACCGCGAAAAAATAAAAACGGTCTAATATATTATGGCTATATTTAATCTTCTGCCCTATATTTTCATTGATTTGTATAGGAACAACTATATCTAACATTTAAACAAGACTTATTACCTCTAATGAGCAAATCATCCTGAATGTGCGAGTTTTCTGATTGATTAATATATTTATATACTATTTTTGGATAATTTTGACAAATTTTCATATTTTAGTTCCAAAATAAATAATTGCTTTCTTAATTGTATCCACTCATTGAAACTTGTAATTGATGCAAGTTTAGTCTTTAGTGTACTTATTTCAGCGTCTAAAACGTTTTCAGGTATCATAATAGGTTAAATTACACAAACCACTACAAATCTCTTATTAATACAATCTCATTATGGAGGATTAAAAAAGTTGACTTATGTTAGAAATTAAATTAAAAACATATGTAGCCGTAATTAATTCAATGATTCTTTGCCTTATAACAATTTTACAAATATTTGAGCTTGCGTCTCAAATATTCCTTTAATATTACTTATTTAAGTCGTGATTCAGACTAATAGATAGAAAGTTAATATAAAGAACGTATTTTTGTTGAATTTACTCTTGAATAAGAACCTTTCTTAAAATAATATTAAATTAGAAAAAAATTATTATTTTGTATGTATTGTTATAGGCTTAACAAAAACATGCGCATATTGCCTCATCATTGACCAAATAAATTCAAGACTGACCAGATTTCAAAAATATAATGACTATATTAAACCCTATATGCGATGAGGAATTAGAAAAAAGTCTCTGCATTATTTTCTATTATTTGCTCATTTAGCTTTACATTTGTATGATCTAATTCAAATTCGCCGAATTATTTATTTCACTGGACTTCCGTGAGTTTATTCCAAGTTTGATTTTAATCTCATATAATGAGTAAAAAACGGAAAATTTGAGGCGACAACAATTCCTCAGTACAAGTAACTCTTGTACTGAAGAAAGAGCATCACATATGTTATGATTTGGTTTTGGAATATTTTAGTTCGAATCTGATGTAATTTTATATCAAATTCACAATCAAAATTGTCACGAGAGGTAAAGGTTAAAGATGGGCTGTTTTAATATAACAGTTTGCCAACAGTCAGTCTTTTTGCACGAGTGCTAACTAAAAAACAATTTTTGTTTGCTAAAATTTGTCGATTAATAGTTATTGTATCGAAATTGGTGAGTGAAAAAATTTTAAATCAGATTATTTAGTTGATTTATATAACTAGTTCTGAGGTTCGCTCGGGCTATTTTGGCCTAAAGGAAATTCCATTTAAAAATCAATATTTATTTAAAAGTATCTAATGATCGTGGAGGTTAAAATCTTCTGACGTTTGATTGTTAGTATTTGGAGTCATTTATATGAGCAGCAGCAAACACGTGAAAACGGAAAAGGAAGACTGCGAAAACATAAGATCCGTAAAGTGTCTTTTTTAATTCTGCGCGTGCACAGATACTATCAATCTGAAAAATAGAATATGATTGCTTGTAAAATAGTTGAAAATTAACCTTTCAAACTTTTTCAAAGAGGTTTAATGAGTATCATGTCCTTAAAATTGTTAGTTCATGTTATGTTGGCCAAGCTAAGAGACTATTTTACTGAAACTATGACCATAAGTTTAAAAGCTCTCAGCCACAACTTTTTATGATAGTTTGGGGTAATTTTAGATAATTAAGATCAATGAAATATCCAATTTTGGATGAAATCAAATCTAAGATTGTAAATATTAAAAAAACATGATCAATTCATTAATGAAGATTAAAATGGTATATTTTGAAGATAAAAAATAATTTTTTTTACTATTTAATAAATGGTCTAAAGAACTTTCAGATGTTTTTCAGACAATTCCTGTAAAAACGAATTTTTAATACAAATTATGAGATTATGATCTAGTATTTATTGTTTTTACTAAAAATTAGAGAAGCTATAAAAAATTTTCATCATTGAGGGACTGTAATTTGAATTGTACAATAAGATTTAATTTATTGTATTATAGGCCAGGTATAAGGTGTTTAAGATTCATAAAATATGCAATTTATAAAGAAGAGCAACAAAAATATATTAGTATTTTCAGAGAAAAATATAACTATACATTTTTTCAAAAATGCAGTAACGACGCGCTGATTGCGAACAATCATCATTAAAAAAATTGATATTACTATATTTTCTCAGGGCTAATATACGCTAGGCCATGTATTATTAACTAATACAAGCAGATCAGTATTTGTGGTTGACCCATATAGTGGAACAGCAATTCTAAAACAATATTTCACAGTTCGTTTATTTTTGGTATGTAATTAAAAATGTTTAACAAAATTATTATTATTGTTGTGCATTTTTTTTGCGGGCGGCGGAGATAAACAATAAAATACAGTGATTTATCGCATAACGTACTTGACTCGTTCTAGGAGTAAGTTCTTTATGCTAAAGGATCGTAATGCGAAGCATGCTTTCTACTAAAATACAATAACAAAAAATTAATTTTATGTCGACAAAAAAAAATAAAAGCCTCGGTTTGGAGCAATTTTGTGCGTTGATATTGTAAGATTTTAAGAAAGAATGGTAATTCATAAAACAAAACGTTGGCCTTAGCGAAATAGGGAAATCTGATTTAGTTCAATGTGCCAATCAAGGTTCGTTATGCAAATTATCTATCAACAAAAACATTACGTTTTGCACATCGCACATTATCCAAAGAGTACGTTATGCGAGGCATCACTGTACATTGAAATTTCATGATTGCATCATTTTATTAATCTTTTAAATAAAGTTTTAGTGCTTCAAGTACCACAAAAATCTTGTTTGGTGATTACATCGCTCATAAGGAGTTACCTCCCGTGTACGTCAAATATATAATACTTTCCTATCATATTAGCTGATTTAACTTTAATCTGCCAGGATGCAAAGGTATAATTGATGGGCCAAGGTAAATTTGCAGAGGCATCCGTAAAAATCTTTTCTCTTTATTATATCCCCGAAATAAATATCATTTTTGTATATTCGTATTATCTAGGAAAAAGAATAATAAAACATTTTTATATTTTCATAACGCATGCGTCAACAACATGGTCATCGAATTGAATTCAAGCCACCTTCCTTCTCTCAGTATAAACGCTGGACCAAGAGATGGAGAAAGATGGATTGCTAGATTAAAAGAGGAATATCATTCATTAATAGATGTATTTGAATTTATTATACGAGTTTATTAAAGAGAATAAGACTTCAGGTAAGGATTGGTTCACAATTGAATCCTCTTCTGACGGAATTAAATGGTCTGGAAAATGTTGGAATTTTCACGATCTTAAAAAATACGAATTTAATTATGAATTTGAGGTATATTTATAAATTTTAAATAGATACCTGTTTCATATCCTTCTACTCCTCCTGAGATACTTTTACCCTCATTAGAGAGTAAGACAGCTAAGATGTATCAAAGACAGCTAAGATGTATCGGTAAAGCAATATATAAGATTTTAGCGGTGGAGCTATCTGTATGACGGAACACTTTTACCCTCTTTGGTCTAAAAAACGTCCCCTAAATTTGGCATACTTCATGCTTTAGTACTTGGGGTTAGTTATTGGTTATTCACATTTAGTTAGCTCCATGGCTTGCTGTCGAAATTCCCGATCTTGTATTGAAGCAGCTAATATGATAATCCATTTTTTCCTCATTCATCAAAGATATTTTGAAAAAAAATAGAAACATCCTTTTTAAAGATACTCTTAGCTTAGAAAATATATATAATTTGATCTTAATCGTTTATTATACTTTTCAGCAAATAAAATTTGTATTATTTGAAAAATGAATGTACAATAATTTTTTTATCCTAAATATTGGATTCACGGTTATTACCTTATGTTTTTAAACACTGTTAAAATAAGAGAGATTCGGTCTGTTTACGCATAAAAAAAATTTATGTAACTTTAAACGAAAAATTAGTCCTTTAAGGGCAAATTAAATGTTTAAATACTGCTTGCTTAGCTTTACACAATCGAGTGTCCATAAAAATATTATTTTCGAAAAAATTATAATCAATTTAGGGAACACTCGTGACAAACCCTTGGAATATTATAAATCTCTACAACAAATATATGCGTGTCTCAATGAGAGGAGAAAAATCTTCAAAAATGAATGTGCCTCATAATCAATCGATTAAAATTATATAAACAACCTGTAACGTATTCGTAGAATAGCGAACTCGATCTTAACATTATTTTATCGCGTGTTTATAAATTACAAACGGCGACAAAGGCTCAAAAGAAAAACGACGCGGCAAAAAAATTTACTTCTACATCTTTTGAAAAACACAACTGAAAAATGGAAATCATACATCAAGAGGCTTGAACGTTCTTTCCTAATCGCATGATTGGCGAAGACAGATGCGGATTCATAAAAGGCAAGAATAGGTCTGCTATTAAAATTATTGGAATTCTTCAATTTCAAAATATCTTTGACATCTTCATGGAGTTCCAAGTCGAAGCTATCTCTTACTAGCAAATAAAGGACTAAATTTTCCGCGAATTCGAAAAAATCTTACAATAGAATCTGTAGAATCCTAAGCTAATAAAGAGCAACCGGTTATTTAATTAAACTCGGAAAACATGACACTGGAAACATCGAGCGATAAATTTCCCTTACGATAAATATAAGGCATGGGGAACAAGTAAGAAAATTAAAAATAATCCTAGAATATTGTAATAGATCGTAACCTTATTTTATCCTGTGTTTATACATTACACAACCAAAATTCTATAAGATGCTTCAAATTTAAAAAAATTTTTATACAAAATAAATGATACATAAAAGCGTTGGCAAACTACTCTTTGATAGTATCATGCGGCCCTTGTTTATATATAGACATCCCTTATTACTCTAAAATTATATCTAAGTTTTGCCCTATGAATTGGTTAAATTTTAAGATTATTTACCTTTCGCAAAGAAATTTAATGCCGAAAAACGCCTTTGTTGAAAAAACGCTGCCATATTGAGTAAAATAAACTAGAAAATTTAAGATAAACATTTTTAATTCTAATAATTTATCCAAGGAATATATATTTTATCTTTAACAGTCAAAAAGAGGTCAAATATACTTTTCGTTCATATCAACATCTGTTTACTAAGATAAACAGTTTGACGATGACAATCTTTAACCATCACATTTGTGTGTCTTTATTCCTTATAAGTAAGATAATTCTTAAGATCATCCAGTTTGCGAAATTTATTTTCTTAATAATATTCAAGTTAGTAAAGAAGGTATATAATTTTAAATATTTAATTCTTAATAGTAGATTTAACTTCTATTAATTTAATTTAGTCACTGCTCAAACAGTTCAAAATAATCAAATAAACCTTGTAATTTATTTTACTTTAATGTAAAAATTATTTCTAGGCAACATAAAAAAATATTGAAAATTTTTAGTTGACCCGTTTATGATTTCTATTTTACAAATTCCGTTGTTCTGTCATAAAAAATTATAGCCAAAGATTTATTCTCCAAAATAATAAAAATATTAGATTAAGTTAAAATATTTTTTGGGTTTGACCAACTCTTTATATTCTTATTGACCACTCGGTATGGTTTTGTGATAAAGAATTTAAACATATTCAAAGGGTCTTCTATCGAGTGAATAACGCGCATGAAAAGATTTAAAATTCAATTAACCACTTCTTTTATGCCTAAATACCTTAAAAAATAAACATATCATAAAATTATGTGATTTCATATCCGTGGACATCTAATGAAAAGCTAATATACGAAAAAAAAATTATTAATTTCTGCCTTTTCTATTGTAACGATGAGAACTGGGCCGAGTTGCGTGAAGACAGAAGTCTGAGACGAGTTAGTTTTTTTTTGATATATAGTTTTTGATTGTTATTATGTCTTTCGAACCTAAAGTTACACTATCTATCCAAAAGTGCCTCAAAAAAATCTATGAAAATATTAAACATGTTAACTTAATATAAATTGAAAGAGAAAGTAATGATGTTCATCAAAATATTTTTATTGCCTTTATTGCTATTGGTGATGTCATATAAGATAGTAATATTCTTACCTCTTCCCAAAAAACATATATTTAATTTTTCAAAATTAGCAACTCATTATTAGCCACTTCAAAAATACATGAATCAGTAATTTTTTTTAGGAAACATAAATCAACAAACAAACGAGAATGAATTAATAAATCAATTATGTCAAAATTGCCCTTTCGAAAATCGCCGGCTTTTGTTATTCAGGATTATTAAAATTCATGTAATTTTTTAAAAGTCGATCATTTTAAGTGTTGTAACGAAATCAAGAAGCTTCTAAAATGCTTGGCCTATGTCTCAGACCCATTTTAAATACTCAAATAAGCTTTTTTTTAGATATATTTTAATTTTTGTGGACATGACAATTACGAACTAGTAATCTAAGATCAGATCTAATTCAGACAAGCAAATTAAAGATTTTAATTAATCAATAACACAAATGTTGAGCCATTATTCCACCAATAGTTTACGGGATTCGATCAATACCATTTCTACAAATATTAAAACTCGAATTAAAATTTATTAAATATCATATACAGTCATGTTACTGCCTTTTTCAGCAAAGACTGTATCTTTCGTTATTTTTTGTCGGTATTTTTTTTAGTCAGAGCAGTCGTTTCTCGACAAAAATAGAACAATACAATTATTTAGAGAATCTTGATTCAATTTAAAGTTTTACTATGTATTCTTGCTGATATTAATCGCGTCCAAAACACTTTAAAATTAATCTAGGCCACCAATTATTCTTCCAAATCAAGCTTCGTCATAGTATTTCCTAATACTTCCGCGTCTCTGCAGTTTGTTTCATCAGACACCTATGATAGCTAAATACAATATCTTTTAGGGATGAATACTGAATTGATATCTACTATTGATATTTTCTATGGGGTCTGTGTAAATGCACGCGCTGTATGTACCATCTCACAGTCAGATATTTACTTGACAAAAAACTAGTTTAGTAATTAAATTGAATGGTAGAATTCTGGTTTAAATTCCTAAAACGAAATAATTGATCATTTTGTCCTCTTAAATTAAAAAAAATATGACAAATAACTAGTCTATAATTATGAGACAAGAAATTTTATGAAGTTGTCGAAGTATTACAGAAATATTGTTGAACGTCGTCGGCTGTTATAACTATGAAATCTCGATCATAAAATTTTTCACCATTTTGAGCGACAAGTGATATTAAATGCTGGAAAATGATTATCAAAAATACATTTGCTTGCAGGCCTTCAATTATTTCAACGTTTATGTTTGAATTCGTAGAATTTACTTTTGTTTTATTTATAAATCCCTAAAACATTATTAAATATAAACGTTTGATCTCAAATCTGTGGTAATTTGTAAGGATATAGATTTATCTCGCACAGTTTTGAGACCATCTCCTATGTATTTAGACAGTGATTCTTTCACACACTATAAAATATACATAGTTTTTTTTACCCATATACGCATGAATCTTAGATATTGAGATTGAGAGTCAGAAGCCATCATCATCCAAGTGTAATCATGCTCAGAAAAATGATGATTTCGCTATGGTATTTAGAGATGTAGAAGAAATGTCTAATCTCGGTATAATTTTACTTCTGTGGATGTTAATCACATCAACTCCGACTAATTATAAGACTTGAGTGTTAAAATACCAGGACCCTTGTCACATACAGCAAGGACAACACACTCTTCCTACCTTGTCAACATAAAAAACTACGTCATGGGACAAGCTTAGAAAAACTTTATCCCCATTAATCTAATCGTTTTTAGGAAATAATAACGGTGTAATCTTTGATTGGTTTTCCTTCTTGACGGATTGAAGAGGCTCGAGCTTTTTGACCCAGTCCTTTATATCGGCCTAATATATATTTGATTAAAAGAGTTGATGACTTAAACAATTTAATATAATACATATATTTCCAGGTAACGCTTGAAGGAATGACTGGAGTTAAGAACGTGCAAATCATAACCATTAAAAAATTCAAGGTTGGGATGCGAACCCTCAAAATAATAATATGAAAACCTTGGGAATTTTAGACCAAAAAGAAAAAGATAGAAAATATAAATTTAACATAGATGAGGAAAAGTGATTTCAGGTCGATTTCCCCGACTAGGTGTAACCATGAGATAATACAAAACTGTTGGGTTATAAATAATTTGACTTTATAAAAAGATCAAATCCAGTAGTTTCCGGGAATATAGCATTCGCAGGCGCAAAGAAAATGGCTATCTTTTGATTCAGTTAAGTCTTCTCTATATAAAATTTATTAATCAAAAATAGCCGTTACATCACTTCACAATTATGTGTTTTTTAATATTTAAAATTTTTAAAAATGATCCTCATGGCATTTGTCGATTCCTTAATTCTTCTGCTACAGATTTTTATTTTCATATCACCTTGTTCAGACTAATTATGAGTTAAACTATCGGTTCGATTTTATCAAAAATTAAAAAAAATCACATAAATTATGTGGAAAAATAATGTCACACTTGACGTTAATGTAGCCTGACTGATCAATAAAGAAAATGGCTTTCTGCTCAAGATTTTTTTGAATTCATTGGTAAGATATTTTTTAAAATTCATTCTTTACATTGCTTCTTTTTCTGCGAGAATGTAAAAAACGTTTAAATTACCTAGTCTAAATATTTTAGTTAGTTTTGTTAACAACTGAGCTCTGCACATAACAAACTTTTACTTAAAAAATTACGTGGTTTTAATAAAATAATGAGCCTGCCTATCAGAATCCAAATCGACTTATCCGTAGACCTTGTGTGTTTTTGGCCACTAATATATAGAATTTGCCCTTATAGGATGCTTAATTAAACACTTCAGCCTTAATATTTTGATTTTATTTTATTTCCAACTTTTGTGAACAATTCTGCCTCGGTCTTTGGGCTATCTTAAATTTCCGTGATCAATTTGAAAAAATTATGAAATTTATGAGCAAATTTTTTTATCTGTAAAAAAAATTTCGTTTTAATATTAACTGAAATTTTAATCGTGAAAACAGTAAAATATTTCTTTTATGACTTTTATTTAAAATTTATTAACTTTCTGGGGCCCTAATAATCTTTGAGTCTCCTTTAGTGACTAGAAAATGATTTCTTGACCAAAGTATTCAAAAATTTTACGTTAAAAATCATAATTTACTTGCTGTGATTTTTAGAGAGCTGAAATTATTTTTTTGGGTCTTATGATCAAGGAGTAGTATAACCATCTTGCTCTTGAGGCTAATAATAGACATAATTTAATATAGAGTTAACGGAAATCTGGTTAGAATAATATTTTTATTATTATAATAATGATTAATAAAAAAATAATATTCTTTTAGGTCTTAAAGTTTATAATTTAACGTTAAAATAAATTTTTTCCCTAAAATTTTGGTCAAAAAATTCATTTCAAATGAAATTCACTGTTTGATAGTGATTAATTTTAAATTTTTTCACAATCCTCTGGTTCTCGAAATAGACTACACTAATAATGATTCAAAACGCGGCGAGGCGGCATAAAGGTAACCACCGTTAGATGACTAAAAGCTTTACTAACAATAGGATACTGATTTTTATAGGTATTGTTAATCTAAAATCATTAACAGTAAGATTATACTCCATAGTGAGAAATCTTAAGCTATTAAGATTAGCTGAATGATCTACAAAGCTTGATCCATAAAATTGACAGTTTCATCATTGATTAATATCTTTTCTGTCATAAGATAAAAAATTATAGTATTATTTGCATAATTTTTTAAACTTGTTACCCTCTTAATCTTTATAAAAAACTCACTTGTTTGGAATGAAAAATGTTGAGGATATCAATATGGCCATATTAACATAAGTTACAAGTCTTATTTTTCTGTTCACTTGTCCGCATGTGTTAATCTAGCTTGCATTCTCTTGCAGCTTCTGTTTCCTAAAAATCAATCACCATACTTGTGTTTTAACGCATGATGTTTAAGTTTGTCCGTCGCTTCCTCTCTTTTATACCTATTTTCTATCAAAAGAGTTAAACACACGCCAATACAAACTGAAACGAAGTATTGCACGATCAAGATGGCCGGCATTCCCTGTTGATAGTTTTGAAGAATTTTGGTGATGTCCAGATTCTTAAAAGCACATGAGAATGCCTAAAATTTTAAAAAAATAAAATTTAAAATAGGCAATTACTTTAGCTTAAAATAGATGGAGTTATTTTAGTTCTCACCGATTTCTAGATGGAGGCATTAGAAAAAAAGGAAAGTAGTGATGGTATGATTTTGAAATGTTATTTTATTACATTTACGTATCTTGATTTACTCTTTGGTGTTAAAGAATATCAAATAAATTTTAATTGGCACAAATATTAATGTTTACGTATTTTTATAATTTTGGTATTCAAGTATAATCAGTTTATTTTGATCATTTAACAATTTTACAATCTCATTGATCAAGTATATTTATGAAATTTTTCATTATTAACTTTGCAACAATAAATTGATAAATCTTTATATAGAAGTCCAAATAGGTCATTTCTGACGCATTTTTAAACCGCCATGATATCCGAAACTTCTCATATTATTAAAACTGATCCTATAATAATTTTTATAAAAGTGTCTATATCTTTTTTTACACGCATATCAGCTTGTTAGTCTAATTTCAGTCCCTATTTTTCTATAAATAAATTATGCATTTTAAATCTTAGTGTGTCATCATATTGACTATGGATCACTCAATGGATGTTGGGTGTTAATCAGATGCCTTTTTTTCCTTAGTGTCTCATATCTTTATTAAATTAACACCAGGATTAAATCGTAAACCTTTTATTTTTTAATCAATAAATTAATCAGTCCCGTTTTTCCTAATTATATCATCGTTATTGAGCAGGTCAAATAGAAGGTAATATGTACCATCTTAAGAG
Source organism: Cyprinella venusta (assembly GCA_038021265.1). Taxonomy (NCBI): domain Eukaryota; kingdom Metazoa; phylum Chordata; class Actinopteri; order Cypriniformes; family Leuciscidae; genus Cyprinella; species Cyprinella venusta. Next base: position 1,292 of record JBBNEX010000450.1, on the reverse strand, counting down.
TCCGAAATATTACCGATGTAATTTTATTTTTCGAATTTATGCATATGCTTTCGGGGTAAAAATAAAAATATTATAATTATTTCATCAATATTAAATGCAAAAATAAAGCTCATACGCCTCTTTTTCAGATTCTAACAACATTCTACTTTTACACCTTCATTAAACATCTCATACTAAAAAAATGTTAATTGTAAAACAAAATATTACATTCACATATTTATTGATCATTCTTATTTGATGTTTACAGATAACACATTCTTTTCCTCTGTGCCTCTCTTATTTTGATCTCATTTTAAACTTCATCAACATCAACCATTACTCATGTACTTTATGGCCATCAACCTTACAGATTAAACACTTCGACTTCAGAAAGATAAATTATGCATAAATGTTCAGTTTTCACGCTTTCAGTCTTCAAATAGGCGTTAAAATTATTTTGTTTCACCTTTCAGCGCATACACCTGCTGTGTTGGCAGAATATGTTTAAAATGGCGCCATATAAGGTTGATTAATTCCAAATAAGCTATTTAGGATATTAGATGTAAAAAACTCAAGATATTTTTGATTTTCACAACGTCCCAATATTTATTGTATATTTCTTTGTAAGATGGATCGAAGCTTCATTAAGCCATGTATGGGTCTTGATTACATTATTTTTAATGTGATAATAATTTTGATCTTCAAATTTAGCCTGCTTGGTTTCAAAAAACGGCACGAAAAAATCAAAAATTTAATCAAAACTAAAAAATATTTGTAAATATAGGGAAAATATAATTTTATGTCGAATTGTGTATTTTATCAATGAGGCAACAGGAATTAATTTTAACCTTGTTAAGTTAATAAAATGATTTCCAATAATATATTAATGCCGCCATTAAACCTCGAAATGAACATTCGTAAATACTTTGAATCGCGATCAATTTTAATAATCATAAAAATTAAAGAATGAAAAATTGAATAGAAATTTAAATTAGTTTGAGTATTTTAACCAACGTTAGATAACTATCAAAGATTTATTCTATTCTATGTTTGTAAATCCTCAGTATGTCACAATGAATTTCGCTAAAATCGTTAAAATAATTTTTTTCTTTGTAAATACCCAGAGGTTGCATGTAAATTTACACAACAATAAATTTATACGAAAATTGTTTAATTGCAAGCCTTCGTGGGCCAAACGTCTCAACCTGGACAAAAAAGTATTATTAATTAAATATTATTAAGGATGCTTATTGAATGGTTCAGAGAAATATGTCGTTACAATAATCCTAGGCTACTAAGTATAATTATCTTCA
>JBBNEX010000448.1:0-28297 GCA_038021265.1 Cyprinella venusta | reverse complement strand
TCGCAAAAATTGCGGCGCTAGATCCTTCCAGAGCCGAGATATCGAAGGTCAAAATTTGGACCTGAAAAAAAAAAACATAAGGGGTAACACTGTCGTTATTGGCCGAAATTTTGACCCCCTCCGATCTTCTTGAAACTCTGGATTCTGACAGAGGGCCACGAGACTTCGACCAGCACGCAAAAATGGAGGCTCTAGACCCTTCCAGAGCCGAGATATCGGATGTCAAAGTTTTGACCTGAAAAAAAAACATAAGGGATAACACTGTTGTTTTTGGCCGAAATTTTGACCCCCTCCGATCTTCTTGAAACTCTGGATTCTGACAGAGGGCCACGAGACTTCGACCAGCGCGCAAAAATGGAGGCTCTAGACCCTTCCAGAGCCGAGATATCGGATGTCAAAGTTTTGAACTGAAAAAAAAACATAAGGGGTAACACTGTCGTTTTTGGCCGAAATTTTGACCCCCTCCGATCTTCTTGAAACTCTGGATTCTGACAGAGGGCCACGAGACTTCGACCAGCGCGCAAAAATGGAGGCTCTAGACCCTTCCAGAGCCAAGATATCGGATGTCAAAGTTTTGACCTGAAAAAAAAAACATAAGGGGTAACACTGTCGTTTTTGGCCGAAATTTTGACCCCCTCCGATCTTCTTGAAACTCTGGATTCTGACAGAGGGCCACGAGACTTCGACCAGCGCGCAAAAATGGAGGCTCTAGACCCTTCCAGAGCCGAGATATCGGATGTCAAAGTTTTGACCTGAAAAAAAAACATAAGGGGTAACACTGTCGTTTTTGGCCGAAATTTTGACCCCCTCCGATCTTCTTGAAACTCTGGATTCTGACAGAGGGCCACGATACTTCGACCAGCGCGCAAAAATGGAGGCTCTAGACCCTTCCAGAGCCGAGATATCGGATGTCAAAGTTTTGACCTGAAAAAAAAAACATAAGGGGTAACACTGTCGTTTTTGGCCGAAATTTTGACCCCCTCCGATCTTCTTGAAACTCTGGATTCTGACAGAGGGCCACGAGACTTCGACCAGCGCGCAAAAATGGAGGCTCTAGACCCTTCCAGAGCCGAGATATCGGATGTCAAAGTTTTGACCCGAAAAAAAACATAAGGGGTAACATTGTCGTTTTTGGCCGAAATTTTGACCCCCTCCGATCTTCTTGAAACTCTGGATTCTGACAGAGGGCCACGAGACTTCGACCAGCGCGCAAAAATGGAGGCTCTAGACCCTTCCAGAGCCGAGATATCGGATGTCAAAGTTTTGACCTGAAAAAAAAATATAAGGGGTAACACTGTCGTTTTTGGCCGAAATTTTGACCCCCTCCGATCTTCTTGAAACTCTGGATTCTGACAGAGGGCCACGAGACTTCGACCAGCGCGCAAAAATGGAGGCTCTAGACCCTTCCAGAGCCGAGATATCGGATGTCAAAGTTTTGACCTGAAAAAAATAACATAAGGGGTAACACTGTCGTTTTTGGCCGAAATTTTGACCCCCTCCGATCTTCTTGAAACTCTGGATTCTGACAGAGGGCCACGAGACTTCGACCAGCGCGCAAAAATGGAGGCTCTAGACCCTTCCAGAGCCGAGATATCGGATGTCAAAGTTTTGACCTGAAAAAAAAACATAAGGGGTAACACTGTCGTTTTTGGCCGAAATTTTTACCCCCTCCGATCTTCTTGAAACTCTGGATTCTGACAGAGGGCTACGAGACTTCGACCAGCGCGCAAAAATGGAGGCTCTAGACCCTTCCAGAGCCGAGATATCGGATGTCAAAGTTTTGACCTGAAAAAAAAACATAAGGGGTAACACTGTCGTTTTTGGCCGAAATTTTGACCCCCTCCGATCTTCTTGAAACTCTGGATTCTGACAGAGGGCCACGAGACTTCGACCAGCGCGCAAAAATGGAGGCTCTAGACCCTTCCAGAGCCGAGATATCGGATGTCAAAGTTTTGACCCGAAAAAAAAAAACATAAGGGGTAACACTGTCGTTATTGGCCGAAATTTTGACCCCCTCCGATCTTCTTGAAACTCTGGATTCTGACAGAGGGCCACGAGACTTCGACCAGCACGCAAAAATGGAGGCTCTAGACCCTTCCAGAGCCGAGATATCGGATGTCAAAGTTTTGACCTGAAAAAAAAACATAAGGGATAACACTGTTGTTTTTGGCCGAAATTTTGACCCCCCTCCGATCTTCTTGAAACTCTGGATTCTGACAGAGGGCCACGAGACTTCGACCAGCGCGCAAAAATGGAGGCTCTAGACCCTTCCAGAGCCGAGATATCGGATGTCAAAGTTTTGAACTGAAAAAAAACATAAGGGGTAACACTGTCGTTTTTGGCCGAAATTTTGACCCCCTCCGATCTTCTTGAAACTCTGGATTCTGACAGAGGGCCACGAGACTTCGACCAGCGCGCAAAAATGGAGGCTCTAGACCCTTCCAGAGCCAAGATATCGGATGTCAAAGTTTTGACCTGAAAAAAAAAACATAAGGGGTAACACTGTCGTTTTTGGCCGAAATTTTGACCCCCTCCGATCTTCTTGAAACTCTGGATTCTGACAGAGGGCCACGAGACTTCGACCAGCGCGCAAAAATGGAGGCTCTAGACCCTTCCAGAGCCGAGATATCGGATGTCAAAGTTTTGACCTGAAAAAAAAACATAAGGGGTAACACTGTCGTTTTTGGCCGAAATTTTGACCCCCTCCGATCTTCTTGAAACTCTGGATTCTGACAGAGGGCCACGATACTTCGACCAGCGCGCAAAAATGGAGGCTCTAGACCCTTCCAGAGCCGAGATATCGGATGTCAAAGTTTTGACCTGAAAAAAAAACATAAGGGGTAACACTGTCGTTTTTGGCCGAAATTTTGACCCCCTCCGATCTTCTTGAAACTCTGGATTCTGACAGAGGGCCACGAGACTTCGACCAGCGCGCAAAAATGGAGGCTCTAGACCCTTCCAGAGCCGAGATATCGGATGTCAAAGTTTTGACCCGAAAAAAAACATAAGGGGTAACATTGTCGTTTTTGGCCGAAATTTTGACCCCCTCCGATCTTCTTGAAACTCTGGATTCTGACAGAGGGCCACGAGACTTCGACCAGCGCGCAAAAATGGAGGCTCTAGACCCTTCCAGAGCCGAGATATCGGATGTCAAAGTTTTGACCCGAAAAAAAAACATAAGGGGTAACACTGTCGTTTTTGGCCGAAATTTTGACCCCCTCCGATCTTCTTGAAACTCTGGATTCTGACAGAGGGCCACGAGACTTCGACCAGCGCGCAAAAATGGAGGCTCTAGACCCTTCCAGAGCCGAGATATCGGATGTCAAAGTTTTGACCTGAAAAAAAACATAAGGGGTAACACTGTCGTTTTTGGCCGAAATTTTGACCCCCTCCGATCTTCTTGAAACTCTGGATTCTGACAGAGGGCCACGAGACTTCGACCAGCGCGCAAAAATGGAGGCTCTAGACCCTTCCAGAGCCGAGATATCGGATGTCAAAGTTTTGACCTGAAAAAAAAAACATAAGGGGTAACACTGTCGTTTTTGGCCGAAATTTGACCCCCTCCGATCTTCTTGAAACTCTGGATTCTGACAGAGGGCCACGAGACTTCGACCAGCGCGCAAAAATGGAGGCTCTAGATCCTTCCAGAGCCGAGATATCGGATGTCAAAGTTTTGACCTGAAAAAAAAACATAAGGGGTAACACTGTCGTTTTTGGCCGAAATTTTGACCCCCTCCGATCTTCTTGAAACTCTGGATTCTGACAGAGGGCCACGAGACTTCGACCAGCGCGCAAAAATGGAGGCTCTAGACCCTTCCAGAGCCGAGATATCGGATGTCAAAGTTTTGACCTGAAAAAAAAACATAAGGGGTAACACTGTCGTTTTTGGCCGAAATTTTGACCCCCTCCGATCTTCTTGAAACTCTGGATTCTGACAGAGGGCCACGAGACTTCGACCAGCGCGCAAAAATGGAGGCTCTAGACCCTTCCAGAGCCGAGATATCGGATGTCAAAGTTTTGACCTGAAAAAAAAACATAAGGGGTAACACTGTCGTTTTTGGCCGAAATTTTGACCCCCTCCGATCTTCTTGAAACTCTGGATTCTGACAGAGGGCCACGAGACTTCGACCAGCGCGCAAAAATGGAGGCTCTAGACCCTTCCAGAGCCGAGATATCGGATGTCAAAGTTTTGACCTGAAAAAAAAAACATAAGGGGTAACACTGTCGTTTTTGGCCGAAATTTTGACCCCCTCCGATCTTCTTGAAACTCTGGATTCTGACAGAGGGCCACGAGACTTCGACCAGCGCGCAAAAATGGAGGCTCTAGACCCTTCCAGAGCCGAGATATCGGATGTCAAAGTTTTGACCTGAAAACAAAACATAAGGGGTAACATTGTCGTTTTTGGCCGAAATTTTGACCCCCTCCGATCTTCTTGAAACTCTGGATTCTGACAGAGGGCCACGAGACTTCGACCAGCGCGCAAAAATGGAGGCTCTAGACCCTTCCAGAGCCGAGATATCGGATGTCAAAGTTTTGACCCGAAAAAAAAAACATAAGGGGTAACACTGTCGTTTTTGGCCGAAATTTTGACCCCCTCCGATCTTCTTGAAACTCTGGATTCTGACAGAGGGCCACGAGACTTCGACCAGCGCGCAAAAATGGAGGCTCTAGACCCTTCCAGAGCCGAGATATCGGATGTCAAAGTTTTGACCTGAAAAAAAAACATAAGGGGTAACACTGTCGTTTTTGGCCGAAATTTTGACCCCCTCCGATCTTCTTGAAACTCTGGATTCTGACAGAGGGCCACGAGACTTCGACCAGCGCGCAAAAATGGAGGCTCTAGACCCTTCCAGAGCCGAGATATCGGATGTCAAAGTTTTGACCCGAAAAAAAAACATAAGGGGTAACACTGTCGTTTTTGGCCGAAATTTTGACCCCCTCCGATCTTCTTGAAACTCTGGATTCTGACAGAGGGCCACGAGACTTCGACCAGTGCGCAAAAATGGAGGCTCTAGACCCTTCCAGAGCCGAGATATCGGATGTCAAAGTTTTGACCTGAAAAAAAAACATAAGGGGTAACACTGTCGTTTTTGGCCGAAATTTTGACCCCCTCCGATCTTCTTGAAACTCTGGATTCTGACAGAGGGCAACGAGACTTCGACCAGCGCGCAAAAATGGAGGATCTAGACCCTTCCAGAGCCGAGATATCGGATGTCAAAGTTTTGACCTGAAAAAAAAAAACATAAGGGGTAACACTGTCGTTTTTGGCAGAAATTTTGACCCCCTCCGATCTTCTTGAAACTCTGGATTCTGACAGAGGGCCACGAGACTTCGACCAGCGCGCAAAATTGGAGGCTCTAGACCCTTCCAGAGCCGAGATATCGGATGTCAAAGTTTTGACCTGAAAAAAAAAAACATAAGGGGTAACACTGTCGTTTTTGGCCGAAATTTTGACCCCCTCCGATCTTCTTGAAACTCTGGATTCTGACAGAGGGCCACGAGACTTCGACCAGCGCGCAAAAATGGAGGCTCTAGACCCTTCCAGAGCCGAGATATCGGATGTCAAAGTTTTGACCTGAAAAAAAAACATAAGGGGTAACACTGTCGTTTTTGGCCGAAATTTTGACCCCCTCCGATCTTCTTGAAACTCTGGATTCTGACAGAGGGCCACGAGACTTCGACCAGCGCGCAAAAATGGAGGCTCTAGACCCTTCCAGAGCCGAGATATCGGATGTCAAAGTTTTGACCTGAAAAAAAAACATAAGGGGTAACACTGTCGTTTTTGGCCGAAATTTTGCCCCCCTCCGATCTTCTTGAAACTCTGGATTCTGACAGAGGGCCACGAGACTTCGACCAGTGCGCAAAAATGGAGGCTCTAGACCCTTCCAGAGCCGAGATATCGGATGTCAAAGTTTTGACCTGAAAAAAAAACATAAGGGGTAACACTGTCGTTTTTGGCCGAAATTTTGACCCCCTCCGATCTTCTTGAAACTCTGGATTCTGACAGAGGGCCACGAGACTTCGACCAGCGCGCAAAAATGGAGGCTCTAGACCCTTCCAGAGCCGAGATATCGGATGTCAAAGTTTTGACCTGAAAAAAAAATATAAGGGGTAACACTGTCGTTTTTGGCCGAAATTTTGACCCCCTCCGATCTTCTTGAAACTCTGGATTCTGACAGAGGGCCACGAGACTTCGACCAGCGCGCAAAAATGGAGGCTCTAGACCCTTCCAGAGCCGAGATATCGGATGTCAAAGTTTTGACCTGAAAAAAATAACATAAGGGGTAACACTGTCGTTTTTGGCCGAAATTTTGACCCCCTCCGATCTTCTTGAAACTCTGGATTCTGACAGAGGGCCACGAGACTTCGACCAGCGCGCAAAAATGGAGGCTCTAGACCCTTCCAGAGCCGAGATATCGGATGTCAAAGTTTTGACCTGAAAAAAAAACATAAGGGGTAACACTGTCGTTTTTGGCCGAAATTTTTACCCCCTCCGATCTTCTTGAAACTCTGGATTCTGACAGAGGGCCACGAGACTTCGACCAGCGCGCAAAAATGGAGGCTCTAGACCCTTCCAGAGCCGAGATATCGGATGTCAAAGTTTTGACCTGAAAAAAAAACATAAGGGGTAACACTGTCGTTTTTGGCCGAAATTTTGACCCCCTCCGATCTTCTTGAAACTCTGGATTCTGACAGAGGGCCACGAGACTTCGACCAGCGCGCAAAAATGGAGGCTCTAGACCCTTCCAGAGCCGAGATATCGGATGTCAAAGTTTTGACCCGAAAAAAAAAAACATAAGGGGTAACACTGTCGTTTTTGGCCGAAATTTTGACCCCCTCCGATCTTCTTGAAACTCTGGATTCTGACAGAGGGCCACGAGACTTCGACCAGCGCGCAAAAATGGAGGCTCTAGACCCTTCCAGAGCCGAGATATCGGATGTCAAAGTTTTGACCTGAAAAAAAAATATAAGGGGTAACACTGTCGTTTTTGGCCGAAATTTTGACCCCCTCCGATCTTCTTGAAACTCTGGATTCTGACAGAGGGCCACGAGACTTCGACCAGCGCGCAAAAATGGAGGCTCTAGACCCTTCCAGAGCCGAGATATCGGATGTCAAAGTTTTGACCTGAAAAAAAAAACATAAGGGGTAACACTGTCGTTTTTGGCCGAAATTTTTACCCCCTCCGATCTTCTTGAAACTCTGGATTCTGACAGAGGGCCACGAGACTTCGACCAGCGCGCAAAAATGGAGGCTCTAGACCCTTCCAGAGCCGAGATATCGGATGTCAAAGTTTTGACCTGAAAAAAAAACATAAGGGGTAACACTGTCGTTTTTGGCCGAAATTTTGACCCCCTCCGATCTTCTTGAAACTCTGGATTCTGACAGAGGGCCACGAGACTTTGACCAGCGCGCAAAAATGGAGGCTCTAGACCCTTCCAGAGCCGAGATATCGGATGTCAAAGTTTTGACCCGAAAAAAAAAAACATAAGGGGTAACACTGTCGTTTTTGGCCGAAATTTTGACCCCCTCCGATCTTCTTGAAACTCTGGATTCTGACAGAGGGCCACGAGACTTCGACCAGCACGCAAAAATGGAGGCTCTAGACCCTTCCAGAGCCGAGATATCGGATGTCAAAGTTTTGACCTGAAAAAAAACATAAGGGATAACACTGTTGTTTTTGGCCGAAATTTTGACCCCCTCCGATCTTCTTGAAACTCTGGATTCTGACAGAGGGCCACGAGACTTCGACCAGCGCGCAAAAATGGAGGCTCTAGACCCTTCCAGAGCCGAGATATCGGATGTCAAAGTTTTGACCTGAAAAAAAAACATAAGGGGTAACACTGTCGTTTTTGGCCGAAATTTTGACCCCCTCCGATCTTCTTGAAACTCTGGATTCTGACAGAGGGCCACGAGACTTCGACCAGCGCGCAAAAATGGAGGCTCTAGACCCTTCCAGAGCCAAGATATCGGATGTCAAAGTTTTGACCTGAAAAAAAAAAAAACATAAGGGGTAACACTGTCGTTTTTGGCCGAAATTTTGACCCCCTCCGATCTTCTTGAAACTCTGGATTCTGACAGAGGGCCACGAGACTTCGACCAGCGCGCAAAAATGGAGGCTCTAGACCCTTCCAGAGCCGAGATATCGGATGTCAAAGTTTTGACCTGAAAAAAAACATAAGGGGTAACACTGTCGTTTTTGGCCGAAATTTTGACCCCCTCCGATCTTCTTGAAACTCTGGATTCTGACAGAGGGCCACGAGACTTCGACCAGCGCGCAAAAATGGAGGCTCTAGACCCTTCTAGAGCCAAGATATCGGATGTCAAAGTTTTGACCTGAAAAAAAAACATAAGGGGTAACACTGTCGTTTTTGGCCGAAATTGTGACCCCCTCCGATCTTCTTGAAACTCTGGATTCTGACAGAGGGCCACGAGACTTCGACCAGCGCGCAAAAATGGAGGCTCTAGACCCTCCCAGAGCCGAGATATCGGATGTCAAAGTTTTGACCTGAAAAAAAAAACATAAGGGGTAACACTGTCGTTTTTGGCCGAAATTTTGACCCCCTCCGATCTTCTTGAAACTCTGGATTCTGACAGAGGGCCACGAGACTTCGACCAGCGCGCAAAAATGGAGGCTCTAGACCCTTCCAGAGCCGAGATATCGGATGTCAAAGTTTTGACCTGAAAAAAAAAAAACATAAGGGGTAACACTGTCGTTTTTGGCCGAAATTTTGACCCCCTCCGATCTTCTTGAAACTCTGGATTCTGACAGAGGGCCACGAGACTTCGACCAGCGCGCAAAAATGGAGGCTCTAGACCCTTCCAGAGCCGAGATATCGGATGTCAAAGTTTTGACCTGAAAAAAAAACATAAGGGGTAACACTGTCGTTTTTGGCCGAAATTTTGCCCCCCTCCGATCTTCTTGAAACTCTGGATTCTGACAGAGGGCCACGAGACTTCGACCAGTGCGCAAAAATGGAGGCTCTAGACCCTTCCAGAGCCGAGATATCGGATGTCAAAGTTTTGACCTGAAAAAAAAACATAAGGGGTAACACTGTCGTTTTTGGCCGAAATTTTGACCCCCTCCGATCTTCTTGAAACTCTGGATTCTGACAGAGGGCCACGAGACTTCGACCAGCGCGCAAAAATGGAGGCTCTAGACCCTTCCAGAGCCGAGATATCGGATGTCAAAGTTTTGACCTGAAAAAAAAATATAAGGGGTAACACTGTCGTTTTTGGCCGAAATTTTGACCCCCTCCGATCTTCTTGAAACTCTGGATTCTGACAGAGGGCCACGAGACTTCGACCAGCGCGCAAAAATGGAGGCTCTAGACCCTTCCAGAGCCGAGATATCGGATGTCAAAGTTTTGACCTGAAAAAAATAACATAAGGGGTAACACTGTCGTTTTTGGCCGAAATTTTGACCCCCTCCGATCTTCTTGAAACTCTGGATTCTGACAGAGGGCCACGAGACTTCGACCAGCGCGCAAAAATGGAGGCTCTAGACCCTTCCAGAGCCGAGATATCGGATGTCAAAGTTTTGACCTGAAAAAAAAACATAAGGGGTAACACTGTCGTTTTTGGCCGAAATTTTTACCCCCTCCGATCTTCTTGAAACTCTGGATTCTGACAGAGGGCCACGAGACTTCGACCAGCGCGCAAAAATGGAGGCTCTAGACCCTTCCAGAGCCGAGATATCGGATGTCAAAGTTTTGACCTGAAAAAAAAACATAAGGGGTAACACTGTCGTTTTTGGCCGAAATTTTGACCCCCTCCGATCTTCTTGAAACTCTGGATTCTGACAGAGGGCCACGAGACTTCGACCAGCGCGCAAAAATGGAGGCTCTAGACCCTTCCAGAGCCGAGATATCGGATGTCAAAGTTTTGACCCGAAAAAAAAAAACATAAGGGGTAACACTGTCGTTTTTGGCCGAAATTTTGACCCCCTCCGATCTTCTTGAAACTCTGGATTCTGACAGAGGGCCACGAGACTTCGACCAGCGCGCAAAAATGGAGGCTCTAGACCCTTCCAGAGCCGAGATATCGGATGTCAAAGTTTTGACCTGAAAAAAAAATATAAGGGGTAACACTGTCGTTTTTGGCCGAAATTTTGACCCCCTCCGATCTTCTTGAAACTCTGGATTCTGACAGAGGGCCACGAGACTTCGACCAGCGCGCAAAAATGGAGGCTCTAGACCCTTCCAGAGCCGAGATATCGGATGTCAAAGTTTTGACCTGAAAAAAATAACATAAGGGGTAACACTGTCGTTTTTGGCCGAAATTTTGACCCCCTCCGATCTTCTTGAAACTCTGGATTCTGACAGAGGGCCACGAGACTTCGACCAGCGCGCAAAAATGGAGGCTCTAGACCCTTCCAGAGCCGAGATATCGGATGTCAAAGTTTTGACCTGAAAAAAAAAACATAAGGGGTAACACTGTCGTTTTTGGCCGAAATTTTTACCCCCTCCGATCTTCTTGAAACTCTGGATTCTGACAGAGGGCCACGAGACTTCGACCAGCGCGCAAAAATGGAGGCTCTAGACCCTTCCAGAGCCGAGATATCGGATGTCAAAGTTTTGACCTGAAAAAAAAACATAAGGGGTAACACTGTCGTTTTTGGCCGAAATTTTGACCCCCTCCGATCTTCTTGAAACTCTGGATTCTGACAGAGGGCCACGAGACTTTGACCAGCGCGCAAAAATGGAGGCTCTAGACCCTTCCAGAGCCGAGATATCGGATGTCAAAGTTTTGACCCGAAAAAAAAAAAACATAAGGGGTAACACTGTCGTTTTTGGCCGAAATTTTGACCCCCTCCGATCTTCTTGAAACTCTGGATTCTGACAGAGGGCCACGAGACTTCGACCAGCACGCAAAAATGGAGGCTCTAGACCCTTCCAGAGCCGAGATATCGGATGTCAAAGTTTTGACCTGAAAAAAAACATAAGGGATAACACTGTTGTTTTTGGCCGAAATTTTGACCCCCTCCGATCTTCTTGAAACTCTGGATTCTGACAGAGGGCCACGAGACTTCGACCAGCGCGCAAAAATGGAGGCTCTAGACCCTTCCAGAGCCGAGATATCGGATGTCAAAGTTTTGACCTGAAAAAAAAACATAAGGGGTAACACTGTCGTTTTTGGCCGAAATTTTGACCCCCTCCGATCTTCTTGAAACTCTGGATTCTGACAGAGGGCCACGAGACTTCGACCAGCGCGCAAAAATGGAGGCTCTAGACCCTTCCAGAGCCAAGATATCGGATGTCAAAGTTTTGACCTGAAAAAAAAAAAAACATAAGGGGTAACACTGTCGTTTTTGGCCGAAATTTTGACCCCCTCCGATCTTCTTGAAACTCTGGATTCTGACAGAGGGCCACGAGACTTCGACCAGCGCGCAAAAATGGAGGCTCTAGACCCTTCCAGAGCCGAGATATCGGATGTCAAAGTTTTGACCTGAAAAAAAACATAAGGGGTAACACTGTCGTTTTTGGCCGAAATTTTGACCCCCTCCGATCTTCTTGAAACTCTGGATTCTGACAGAGGGCCACGAGACTTCGACCAGCGCGCAAAAATGGAGGCTCTAGACCCTTCTAGAGCCAAGATATCGGATGTCAAAGTTTTGACCTGAAAAAAAAAACATAAGGGGTAACACTGTCGTTTTTGGCCGAAATTTTGACCCCCTCCGATCTTCTTGAAACTCTGGATTCTGACAGAGGGCCACGAGACTTCGACCAGCGCGCAAAAATGGAGGCTCTAGACCCTCCCAGAGCCGAGATATCGGATGTCAAAGTTTTGACCTGAAAAAAAAAACATAAGGGGTAACACTGTCGTTTTTGGCCGAAATTTTGACCCCCTCCGATCTTCTTGAAACTCTGGATTCTGACAGAGGGCCACGAGACTTCGACCAGCGCGCAAAAATGGAGGCTCTAGACCCTTCCAGAGCCGAGATATCGGATGTCAAAGTTTTGACCTGAAAAAAAAAAAACATAAGGGGTAACACTGTCGTTTTTGGCCGAAATTTTGACCCCCTCCGATCTTCTTGAAACTCTGGATTCTGACAGAGGGCCACGAGACTTCGACCAGCGCGCAAAAATGGAGGCTCTAGACCCTTCCAGAGCCGAGATATCGGATGTCAAAGTTTTGACCTGAAAAAAAAAACATAAGGGGTAACACTGTCGTTTTTGGCCGAAATTTTGACCCCCTCCGATCTTCTTGAAACTCTGGATTCTGACAGAGGGCCACGAGACTTCGACCAGCGCGCAAAAATGGAGGCTCTAGACCCTTCCAGAGCCGAGATATCGGATGTCAAAGTTTTGACCCGAAAAAAAAACATAAGGGGTAACATTGTCGTTTTTGGCCAAAATTTTGACCCCCTCCGATCTTCTTGAAACTCTGGATTCTGACAGAGGGCCACGAGACTTCGACCAGCGCGCAAAAATGGAGGCTCTAGACCCTTCCAGAGCCGAGATATCGGATGTCAAAGTTTTGACCCGAAAAAAAAACATAAGGGGTAACACTGTCGTTTTTGGCCGAAATTTTTACCCCCTCCGATCTTCTTGAAACTCTGGATTCTGACAGAGGGCCACGAGACTTCGACCAGCGCGCAAAAATGGAGGCTCTAGACCCTTCCAGAGCCGAGATATCGGATGTCAAAGTTTTGACCTGAAAAAAAAACATAAGGGGTAACACTGTCGTTTTTGGCCGAAATTTTGACCCCCTCCGATCTTCTTGAAACTCTGGATTCTGACAGAGGGCCACGAGACTTCGACCAGCGCGTAAATATGGAGGCTCTAGACCCTTCCAGAGCCGAGATATCGGATGTCAAAGTTTTGACCTGAAAAAAAAAAACATAAGGGGTAACACTGTCGTTTTTGGCCGAAATTTTGACCCCCTCCGATCTTCTTGAAACTCTGGATTCTGACAGAGGGCCACGAGACTTCGACCAGCGAGCAAAAATGGAGGCTCTAGACCCTTCCAGAGCCGAGATATCGGATGTCAAAGTTTTGACCTGAAAAAAAAAACATAAGGGGTAACACTGTCGTTTTTGGCCGAAATTTTGACCCCCTCCGATCTTCTTGAAACTCTGGATTCTGACAGAGGGCCACGAGACTTCGCCCAGCGCGCAAAAATGTAGGCTCTAGACCCTTCCAGAGCCGAGATATCGGATGTCAAAGTTTTGACCTGAAAAAAAAAACATAAGGGGTAACACTGTCGTTTTTGGCCGAAATTTTGACCCCCTCCGATCTTCTTGAAACTCTGGATTCTGACAGAGGGCAACGAGACTTCGACCAGCGCGCAAAAATGGAGGATCTAGACCCTTCCAGAGCCGAGATATCGGATGTCAAAGTTTTGACCTGAAAAAAAAAACATAAGGGGTAACACTGTCGTTTTTGGCAGAAATTTTGACCCCCTCCGATCTTCTTGAAACTCTGGATTCTGACAGAGGGCCACGAGACTTCGACCAGCGCGCAAAAATGGAGGCTCTAGACCCTTCCAGAGCCGAGATATCGGATGTCAAAGTTTTGACCTGAAAAAAAACATAAGGGGTAACACTGTCGTTTTTGGCAGAAATTTTGACCCCCTCCGATCTTCTTGAAACTCTGGATTCTGACAGAGGGCCACGAGACTTCGACCAGCGCGCAAAAATGGAGGCTCTAGACCCTTCCAGAGCCGAGATATCGGATGTCAAAGTTTTGACCTGAAAAAAAAACATAAGGGGTAACACTGTCGTTTTTGGCCGAAATTTTGACCCCCTCCGATCTTCTTGAAACTCTGGATTCTGACAGAGGGCCACGAGACTTCGACCAGCGCGCAAAAATGGAGGCTCTAGACCCTTCCAGAGCCGAGATATCGGATGTCAAAGTTTTGACCTGAAAAAAAAACATAAGGGGTAACACTGTCGTTTTTGGCCGAAATTTTGCCCCCCTCCGATCTTCTTGAAACTCTGGATTCTGACAGAGGGCCACGAGACTTCGACCAGTGCGCAAAAATGGAGGCTCTAGACCCTTCCAGAGCCGAGATATCGGATGTCAAAGTTTTGACCTGAAAAAAAAACATAAGGGGTAACACTGTCGTTTTTGGCCGAAATTTTGACCCCCTCCGATCTTCTTGAAACTCTGCATTCTGACAGAGGGCCACGAGACTTCAACCAGCGCGCAAAAATGGAGGCTCTAGACCCTTCCAGAGCCGAGATATCGGATGTCAAAGTTTTGACCCGAAAAAAAAAACATAAGGGGTAACACTGTTGTTTTTGGCCGAAATTTTGACCCCCTCCGATCTTCTTGAAACTCTGGATTCTGACAGAGGGCCACGAGACTTCGACCAGCGCGCAAAAATGGAGGCTCTAGACCCTTCCAGAGCCGAGATATCGGATGTCAAAGTTTTGACCTGAAAAAAAAACATAAGGGGTAACACTGTCGTTTTTGGCCGAAATTTTGACCCCCTCCGATCTTCTTGAAACTCTGGATTCTGACAGAGGGCCACGAGACTTCGACCAGCGCGCAAAAATGGAGGCTCTAGACCCTTCCAGAGCCGAGATATCGGATGTCAAAGTTTTGACCTGAAAAAAAAATATAAGGGGTAACACTGTCGTTTTTGGCCGAAATTTTGACCCCCTCCGATCTTCTTGAAACTCTGGATTCTGACAGAGGGCCACGAGACTTCGACCAGCGCGCAAAAATGGAGGCTCTAGACCCTTCCAGAGCCGAGATATCGGATGTCAAAGTTTTGACCTGAAAAAAATAACATAAGGGGTAACACTGTCGTTTTTGGCCGAAATTTTGACCCCCTCCGATCTTCTTGAAACTCTGGATTCTGACAGAGGGCCACGAGACTTCGACCAGCGCGCAAAAATGGAGGCTCTAGACCCTTCCAGAGCCGAGATATCGGATGTCAAAGTTTTGACCTGAAAAAAAAACATAAGGGGTAACACTGTCGTTTTTGGCCGAAATTTTTACCCCCTCCGATCTTCTTGAAACTCTGGATTCTGACAGAGGGCCACGAGACTTCGACCAGCGCGCAAAAATGGAGGCTCTAGACCCTTCCAGAGCCGAGATATCGGATGTCAAAGTTTTGACCTGAAAAAAAAACATAAGGGGTAACACTGTCGTTTTTGGCCGAAATTTTGACCCCCTCCGATCTTCTTGAAACTCTGGATTCTGACAGAGGGCCACGAGACTTCGACCAGCGCGCAAAAATGGAGGCTCTAGACCCTTCCAGAGCCGAGATATCGGATGTCAAAGTTTTGACCCGAAAAAAAAAAACATAAGGGGTAACACTGTCGTTTTTGGCCGAAATTTTGACCCCCTCCGATCTTCTTGAAACTCTGGATTCTGACAGAGGGCCACGAGACTTCGACCAGCGCGCAAAAATGGAGGCTCTAGACCCTTCCAGAGCCGAGATATCGGATGTCAAAGTTTTGACCTGAAAAAAAAATATAAGGGGTAACACTGTCGTTTTTGGCCGAAATTTTGACCCCCTCCGATCTTCTTGAAACTCTGGATTCTGACAGAGGGCCACGAGACTTCGACCAGCGCGCAAAAATGGAGGCTCTAGACCCTTCCAGAGCCGAGATATCGGATGTCAAAGTTTTGACCTGAAAAAAATAACATAAGGGGTAACACTGTCGTTTTTGGCCGAAATTTTGACCCCCTCCGATCTTCTTGAAACTCTGGATTCTGACAGAGGGCCACGAGACTTCGACCAGCGCGCAAAAATGGAGGCTCTAGACCCTTCCAGAGCCGAGATATCGGATGTCAAAGTTTTGACCTGAAAAAAAAACATAAGGGGTAACACTGTCGTTTTTGGCCGAAATTTTGACCCCCTCCGATCTTCTTGAAACTCTGGATTCTGACAGAGGGCCACGAGACTTCGACCAGCGCGCAAAAATGGAGGCTCTAGACCCTTCCAGAGCCGAGATATCGGATGTCAAAGTTTTGACCTGAAAAAAAAACATAAGGGGTAACACTGTCGTTTTTGGCCGAAATTTTGACCCCCTCCGATCTTCTTGAAACTCTGGATTCTGACAGAGGGCCACGAGACTTCGACCAGCGCGCAAAAATGGAGGCTCTAGACCCTTCCAGAGCCGAGATATCGGATGTCAAAGTTTTGACCCGAAAAAAAAAACATAAGGGGTAACACTGTCGTTATTGGCCGAAATTTTGACCCCCTCCGATCTTCTTGAAACTCTGGATTCTGACAGAGGGCCACGAGACTTCGACCAGCACGCAAAAATGGAGGCTCTAGACCCTTCCAGAGCCGAGATATCGGATGTCAAAGTTTTGACCTGAAAAAAAAACATAAGGGGTAACACTGTTGTTTTTGGCCGAAATTTTGACCCCCTCCGATCTTCTTGAAACTCTGGATTCTGACAGAGGGCCACGAGACTTCGACCAGCGCGCAAAAATGGAGGCTCTAGACCCTTCCAGAGCCGAGATATCGGATGTCAAAGTTTTGACCTGAAAAAAAAACATAAGGGGTAACACTGTCGTTTTTGGCCGAAATTTTGACCCCCTCCGATCTTCTTGAAACTCTGGATTCTGACAGAGGGCCACGAGACTTCGACCAGCACGCAAAAATGGAGGCTCTAGACCCTTCCAGAACCGAGATATCGGATGTCAAAGTTTTGACCTGAAAAAAAACATAAGGGGTAACACTGTCGTTTTTGGCCGAAATTTTGACCCCCTCCAATCTTCTTGAAACTCTGGATTCTGACAGAGGGCCACGAGACTTCGACCAGCGCGCAAAAATGGAGGCTCTAGACCCTTCCAGAGCCGAGATATCGGATGTCAAAGTTTTGACCTGAAAAAAAAAAACATAAGGGGTAACACTGTCGTTTTTGGCCGAAATTTTGACCCCCTCCGATCTTCTTGAAACTCTGGATTCTGACAGAGGGCCACGAGACTTCGACCAGCGCGCAAAAATGGAGGCTCTAGACCCTTCCAGAGCCGAGATATCGGATGTCAAAGTTTTGACCTGAAAAAAAAACATAAGGGGTAACACTGTCGTTTTTGGCCGAAATTTTGACCCCCTCCGATCTTCTTGAAACTCTGGATTCTGACAGAGGGCCACGAGACTTCGACCAGCGCGCAAAAATGGAGGCTCTAGACCCTTCCAGAGCCGAGATATCGGATGTCAAAGTTTTGACCTGAAAAAAAAACATAAGGGGTAACACTGTCGTTTTGGCCCAAATTTTGACCCCCTCCGATCTTCTTGAAACTCTGGATTCTGACAGAGGGCCACGAGACTTCGACCAGCGCGCAAAAATGGAGGCTCTAGACCCTTCCAGAGCCGAGATATCGGATGTCAAAGTTTTGACCTGAAAAAAAAAACATAAGGGGTAACACTGTCGTTTTTGGCCTAAATTTTGACCCCCTCCGATCTTCTTGAAACTCTGGATTCTGACAGAGGGCCACGAGACTTCGACCAGCGCGCAAAAATGGAGGCTCTAGACCCTTCCAGAGCCGAGATATCGGATGTCAAAGTTTTGACCTGAAAAAAAAAACATAAGGGGTAACACTGTCGTTTTTGGCCGAAATTTTGACCCCCTCCGATCTTCTTGAAACTCTGGATTCTGACAGAGGGCCACGAGACTTCGACCAGCGCGCAAAAATGGAGGCTCTAGACCCTACCAGAGCCGAGATATCGGATGTCAAAGTTTTGACCTGAAAAAAAACATAAGGGGTAACAATGTCGTTTTTGGCCGAAATTTTGACCCCCTCCAATCTTCTTGAAACTCTGGATTCTGACAGAGGGCCACGAGACTTCGACCAGCGCGCAAAAATGGAGGCTCTAGACCCTTCCAGAGCCGAGATATCGGATGTCAAAGTTTTGACCTGAAAAAAAAAACATAAGGGGTAACACTGTCGTTTTTGGCCGAAATTTTGACCCCCTCCGATCTTCTTGAAACTCTGGATTCTGACAGAGGGCCACGAGACTTCGACCAGCGCGCAAAAATGGAGGCTCTAGACCCTTCCAGAGCCGAGATATCGGATGTCAAAGTTTTGACCTGAAAAAAAAACATAAGGGGTAACACTGTCGTTTTTGGCCGAAATTTTGACCCCCTCCGATCTTCTTGAAACTCTGGATTCTGACAGAGGGCCACGAGACTTCGACCAGCGCGCAAAAATGGAGGCTCTAGACCCTTCCAGAGCCGAGATATCGGATGTCAAAGTTTTGACCTGAAAAAAAAACATAAGGGGTAACACTGTCGTTTTTGGCCGAAATTTTGACCCCCTCCGATCTTCTTGAAACTCTGGATTCTGACAGAGGGCCACGAGACTTCGACCAGCGCGCAAAAATGGAGGCTCTAGACCCTTCCAGAGCCGAGATATCGGATGTCAAAGTTTTGACCTGAAAAAAAAAACATAAGGGGTAACACTGTCGTTTTTGGCCAAAATTTTGACCCCCTCCGATCTTCTTGAAACTCTGGATTCTGACAGAGGGCCACGAGACTTCGACCAGCGCGCAAAAATGGAGGCTCTAGACCCTTCCAGAGCCGAGATATCGGATGTCAAAGTTTTGACCTGAAAAAAAACATAAGGGGTAACAATGTCGTTTTTGGCCGAAATTTTGACCCCCTCCGATCTTCTTGAAACTCTGGATTCTGACAGAGGGCCACGAGACTTCGACCAGCGCGCAAAAATGGAGGCTCAGACCCTTCCAGAGCCGAGATATCGGATGTCAAAGTTTTGACCTGAAAAAAAACATAAGGGGTAACAATGTCGTTTTTGGCCGAAATTTTGACCCCCTCCAATCTTCTTGAAACTCTGGATTCTGACAGAGGGCCACGAGACTTCGACCAGCGCGCAAAAATGGAGGCTCTAGACCCTTCCAGAGCCGAGATATCGGATGTCAAAGTTTTGACCTGAAAAAAAAACATAAGGGGTAACACTGTCGTTTTTGGCCGAAATTTTGACCCCCTCCGATCTTCTTGAAACTCTGGATTCTGACAGAGGGCCACGAGACTTCGACCAGCGCGCAAAAATGGAGGCTCTAGACCCTTCCAGAGCCGAGATATTGGATGTCAAAGTTTTGACCTGAAAAAAAAAACATAAGGGGTAACACTGTTGTTTTTGGCCGAAATTTTGCCCCCCTCCGATCTTCTTGAAACTCTGGATTCTGACAGAGGGCCACGAGACTTCGACCAGCGCGCAAAAATGGAGGCTCTAGACCCTTCCAGAGCCGAGATATCGGATGTCAAAGTTTTGACCTGAAAAAAAAACATAAGGGGTAACACTGTCGTTTTTGGCCGAAATTTTGACCCCCTCCGATCTTCTTGAAACTCTGGATTCTGACAGAGGGCCACGAGACTTCGACCAGCGCGCAAAAATGGAGGCTCTAGACCCTTCCAGAGCCGAGATATCGGATGTCAAAGTTTTGACCTGAAAAAAAAAAACATAAGGGGTAACACTGTCGTTTTTGGCCGAAATTTTGACCCCCTCCGATCTTCTTGAAACTCTGGATTCTGACAGAGGGCCACGAGACTTCGACCAGCGCGCAAAAATGGAGGCTCTAGACCCTTCCAGAGCCGAGATATCGGATGTCAAAGTTTTGACCTGAAAAAAAAAACATAAGGGGTAACACTGTCGTTTTTGGCCGAAATTTTGACCCCCTCCGATCTTCTTGAAACTCTGGATTCTGACAGAGGGCCACGAGACTTCGACCAGCGCGCAAAAATGGAGGCTCTAGACCCTTCCAGAGCCGAGATATCGGATGTCAAAGTTTTGACCTGAAAAAAAAAACATAAGGGGTAACACTGTCGTTTTTGGCCGAAATTTTGCCCCCCTCCGATCTTCTTGAAACTCTGGATTCTGACAGAGGGACACGAGACTTCGACCAGCGCGCAAAAATGGAGGCTCTAGACCCTTCCAGAGCCGAGATATCGGATGTCAAAGTTTTGACCTGAAAAAAAAACATAAGGGGAAACACTGTCGTTTTTGGCCCAAATTTTGACCCCCTCCGATCTTCTTGAAACTCTGGACTCTGACAGAGGGCCACGAGACTTCGACCATCGCGCAAAAATGGAGGCTCTAGACCCTTCCAGAGCCGAGATATCGGATGTCAAAGTTTTGACCCGAAAAAAAAAAACATAAGGGGTAACACTGTCGTTTTTGGCCGAAATTTTGACCCCCTCCGATCTTCTTGAAACTCTGGATTCTGACAGAGGGCCACGAGACTTCGACCAGCGCGCAAAAATGGAGGCTCTAGACCCTTCCAGAGCCGAGATATCGGATGTCAAAGTTTTGATCTGAAAAAAAAAACATAAGGGGTAACACTGTCGTTTTTGGCTGAAATTTTGACCCCCTCCGATCTTCTTGAAACTCTGGATTCTGACAGAGGGCCACGAGACTTCGACCAGCGCGCAAAAATGGAGGCTCTAGACCCTTCCAGAGCCGAGATATCAGATGTCAAAGTTTTGACCTGAAAAAAAACATAAGGGGTAACAATGTCGTTTTTGGCCGAAATTTTGACCCCTTCCAATTTTCTTGAAACTCTGGATTCTGACAGAGGGCCACGAGACTTCGACCAGCGCGCAAAAATGGAGGCTCTAGACCCTTCCAGAGCCGAGATATCGGATGTCAAAGTTTTGACCTGAAAAAAAAACATAAGGGGCAACACTGTCGTTTTTGGCCGAAATTTTGACCCCCTCCGATCTTCTTGAAACTCTGGATTCTGACAGAGGGCCACGAGACTTCGACCAGCGCGCAAAAATGGAGGCTCTAGACCCTTCCAGAGCCGAGATATCGGATGTCAAAGTTTTGACCTGAAAAAAAAAAACATAAGGGGTAACACTGTCGTTTTTGGCCGAAATTTTGACCCCCTCCGATCTTCTTGAAACTCTGGATTCTGACAGAGGGCCACGAGACTTCGACCAGCGCGCAAAAATGGAGGCTCTAGACCCTTCCAGAGCCGAGATATCGGATGTCAAAGTTTTGACCCGAAAAAAAAACATAAGGGGTAACACTGTCGTTTTTGGCCGAAATTTTGACCCCCTCCGATCTTCTTGAAACTCTGGATTCTGACAGAGGGCCACGAGACTTCGACCAGCGCGCAAAAATGGAGGCTCTAGACCCTTCCAGAGCCGAGATATCGGATGTCAAAGTTTTGACCTGAAAAAAAAAACATAAGGGGTAACACTGTCGTTTTTGGCCGAAATTTTGACCCCCTCCGATCTTCTTGAAACTCTGGATTCTGACAGAGGGCCACGAGACTTCGACCAGCGCGCAAAAATGGAGGCTCTAGACCCTACCAGAGCCGAGATATCGGATGTCAAAGTTTTGACCTGAAAAAAAACATAAGGGGTAACAATGTCGTTTTTGGCCGAAATTTTGACCCCCTCCAATCTTCTTGAAACTCTGGATTCTGACAGAGGGCCACGAGACTTCGACCAGCGCGCAAAAATGGAGGCTCTAGACCCTTCCAGAGCCGAGATATCGGATGTCAAAGTTTTGACCTGAAAAAAAAACATAAGGGGTAACACTGTCGTTTTTGGCCGAAATTTTGACCCCCTCCGATCTTCTTGAAACTCTGGATTCTGACAGAGGGCCACGAGACTTCGACCAGCGCGCAAAAATGGAGGCTCTAGACCCTTCCAGAGCCGAGATATTGGATGTCAAAGTTTTGACCTGAAAAAAAAAACATAAGGGGTAACACTGTCGTTTTTGGCCGAAATTTTGACCCCCTCCGATCTTCTTGAAACTCTGGATTCTGACAGAGGGCCACGAGACTTCGACCAGCGCGCAAAAATGGAGGCTCTAGACCCTTCCAGAGCCGAGATATCGGATGTCAAAGTTTTGACCTGAAAAAAAAACATAAGGGGTAACACTGTCGTTTTTGGCCGAAATTTTGACCCCCTCCGATCTTCTTGAAACTCTGGATTCTGACAGAGGGCCACGAGACTTCGACCAGCGCGCAAAAATGGAGGCTCTAGACCCTTCCAGAGCCGAGATATCGGATGTCAAAGTTTTGACCTGAAAAAAAAACATAAGGGGTAACACTGTCGTTTTTGGCCGAAATTTTGACCCCCTCCGATCTTCTTGAAACTCTGGATTCTGACAGAGGGCCACGAGACTTCGACCAGCGCGCAAAAATGGAGGCTCTAGACCCTTCCAGAGCCGAGATATCGGATGTCAAAGTTTTGACCTGAAAAAAAAACATAAGGGGTAACACTGTCGTTTTTGGCCGAAATTTTGACCCCCTCCGATCTTCTTGAAACTCTGGATTCTGACAGAGGGCCACGAGACTTCGACCAGCGCGCAAAAATGGAGGCTCTAGACCCTTCCAGAGCCGAGATATCGGATGTCAAAGTTTTGACCTGAAAAAAAAAACATAAGGGGTAACACTGTCGTTTTTGGCCGAAATTTTGACCCCCTCCGATCTTCTTGAAACTCTGGATTCTGACAGAGGGCCACGAGACTTCGACCAGCGCGCAAAAATGGAGGCTCTAGACCCTTCCAGAGCCGAGATATCGGATGTCAAAGTTTTGACCTGAAAAAAAACATAAGGGGTAACAATGTCGTTTTTGGCCGAAATTTTGACCCCCTCCAATCTTCTTGAAACTCTGGATTCTGACAGAGGGCCAAGAGACTTCGACCAGCGCGCAAAAATGGAGGCTCTAGACCCTTCCAGAGCCGAGATATCGGATGTCAAAGTTTTGACCTGAAAAAAAACATAAGGGGTAACAATGTCGTTTTTGGCCGAAATTTTGACCCCTTCCAATTTTCTTGAAACTCTGGATTCTGACAGAGGGCCACGAGACTTCGACCAGCGCGCAAAAATGGAGGCTCTAGACCCTTCCAGAGCCGAGATATCGGATGTCAAAGTTTTGACCTGAAAAAAAAACATAAGGGGCAACACTGTCGTTTTTGGCCGAAATTTTGACCCCCTCCGATCTTCTTGAAACTCTGGATTCTGACAGAGGGCCACGAGACTTCAACCAGCGCGCAAAAATGGAGGCTCTAGACCCTTCCAGAGCCGAGATATTGGATGTCAAAGTTTTGACCTGAAAAAAAAACATAAGGGGTAACACTGTCGTTTTTGGCCGAAATTTTGACCCCCTCCGATCTACTTGAAACTCTGGATTCTGACAGAGGGCCACGAGACTTCGACCAGTGCGCAAAAATGGAGGCTCTAGACCCTTCCAGAGCCGAGATATCGGATGTCAAAGTTTTGACCTGAAAAAAAACATAAGGGGTAACACTGTCGTTTTTGGCTGAAATTTTGACCCCCTCCGATCTTCTTGAAACTCTGGATTCTGACAGAGGGCCACGAGACTTCGACCAGCGCGCAAAAATGGAGGCTCTAGACCCTTCCAGAGCCGAGATATCGGATGTCAAAGTTTTGACCTGAAAAAAAAAAACATAAGGGGTAACACTGTCGTTTTTGGCCGAAATTTTGACCCCCTCCGATCTTCTTGAAACTCTGGAGTCTGACAGAGGGCCACGAGACTTCGACCAGCGCGCAAAAATGGAGGCTCTAGACCCTTCCAGAGCCGAGATATCGGATTTCAAAGTTTTGACCTGAAAAAAAAACATAAGGGGTAACACTGTCGTTTTTGGCCGAAATTTTGACCTCCTCCGATCTTCTTGAAACTCTGGATTCTGACAGAGGGCCACGAGACTTCGACCAGCGCGCAAAAATGGAGGCTCTAGACCCTTCCAGAGCCGAGATATCGGATGTCAAAGTTTTGACCTGAAAAAAAAAACATAAGGGGTAACACTGTCGTTTTTGGCCGAAATTTTGACCCCCTCCGATCTTCTTGAAACTCTGGATTCTGACAGAGGGCCACGAGACTTCGACCAGCGCGCAAAAATGGAGGCTCTAGACCCTTCCAGAGCCGAGATATCGGATGTCAAAGTTTTGACCTGAAAAAAAAAAGACATAAGGGGTAACACTGTCGTTTTTGGCTGAAATTTTGCCCCCCTCCGATCTTCTTGAAACTCTGGATTCTGACAGAGGGCCACGAGACTTCGACCAGCGCGCAAAAATGGAGGCTCTAGACCCTTCCAGAGCCGAGATATCGGATGTCAAAGTTTTGACCTGAAAAAAAACATAAGGGGTAACACTGTCGTTTTTGGCCCAAATTTTGACCCCCCTCCGATCTTCTTGAAACTCTGGATTCTGACAGAGGGCCACGAGACTTCGACCAGCGCGCAAAAATGGAGGCTCTAGACCCTTCCAGAGCCGAGATATCGGATGTCAAAGTTTTGACCTGAAAAAAAAACATAAGGGGTAACACTGTCGTTTTTGGCCCAAATTTTGACCCCCTCCGATCTTCTTGAAACTCTGGATTCTGACAGAGGGCCACGAGACTTCGACCAGCGCGCAAAAATGGAGGCTCTAGACCCTTCCAGAGCCGAGATATCGGATGTCAAAGTTTTGACCTGAAAAAAAAAAAACATAAGGGGTAACACTGTCGTTTTTGGCCGAAATTTTGACCCCCTCCGATCTTCTTGAAACTCTGGATTCTGACAGAGGGCCACGAGACTTCGACCAGCGCGCAAAAATGGAGGCTCTAGACCCTTCCAGAGCCGAGATATCGGATGTCAAAGTTTTGACCTGAAAAAAAAATATAAGGGGTAACACTGTCGTTTTTGGCCGAAATTTTGACCCCCTCCGATCTTCTTGAAACTCTGGATTCTGACAGAGGGCCACGAGACTTCGACCAGCGCGCAAAAATGGAGGCTCTAGACCCTTCCAGAGCCGAGATATCGGATGTCAAAGTTTTGACCTGAAAAAAAACATAAGGGGTAACACTGTCGTTTTTGGCCCAAATTTTGACCCCCTCCGATCTTCTTGAAACTCTGGATTCTGACAGAGGGCCACGAGACTTCGACCAGCGCGCAAAAATGGAGGCTCTAGACCCTTCCAGAGCCGAGATATCGGATGTCAAAGTTTTGACCTGAAAAAAAAACATAAGGGGTAACACTGTCATTTTTGGCCAAAATTTTGACCCCCTCCGATCTTCTTGAAACTCTGGATTCTGACAGAGGGCCACGAGACTTCGACCAGCGCGCAAAAATGGAGGCTCTAGACCCTTCCAGAGCCGAGATATCGGATGTCAAAGTTTTGACCTGAAAAAAAAAACATAAGGGGTAACACTGTCGTTTTTGGCCGAAATTTTGACCCCCTCCGATCTTCTTGAAACTCTGGATTCTGACAGAGGGCCACGAGACTTCGACCAGCGCGCAAAAATGGAGGCTCTAGACCCTTCCAGAGCCGAGATATCGGATGTCAAAGTTTTGACCTGAAAAAAAAAAACATAAGGGGTAACACTGTCGTTTTTGGCCGAAATTTTGACCCCCTCCGATCTTCTTGAAACTCTGGATTCTGACAGAGGGCCACAAGACTTCGACCAGCGCGCAAAAATGGAGGCTCTAGACCCTTCCAGAGCCGAGATATCGGATGTCAAAGTTTTGACCTGAAAAAAAACATAAGGGGTAACAATGTCGTTTTTGGCCGAAATTTTGACCCCCTCCAATCTTCTTGAAACTCTGGATTCTGACAGAGGGCCACGAGACTTCGACCAGCGCGCAAAAATGGAGGCTCTAGACCCTTCCAGAGCCGAGATATCGGATGTCAAAGTTTTGACCTGAAAAAAAAAACATAAGGGGTAACACTGTCGTTTTTGGCCGAAATTTTGACCCCCTCCGATCTTCTTGAAACTCTGGAGTCTGACAGAGGGCCACGAGACTTCGACCAGCGCGCAAAAATGGAGGCTCTAGACCCTTCCAGAGCCGAGATATCGGATGTCAAAGTTTTGACCTGAAAAAAACATAAGGGGTAACACTGTCGTTTTTGGCCGAAATTTTGACCCCCTCCGATCTTCTTGAAACTCTGGATTCTGACAGAGGGCCACGAGACTTCGACCAGCGCGCAAAAATGGAGGCTCTAGACCCTTCCAGAGCCGAGATATCGGATGTCAAAGTTTTGACCTGAAAAAAAAACATAAGGGGTAACACTGTCGTTTTTGGCCGAAATTTTGACCCCCTCCGATCTTCTTGAAACTCTGGATTCTGACAGAGGGCCACGAGACTTCGACCAGCGCGCAAAAATGGAGGCTCTAGACCCTTCCAGAGCCGAGATATTGGATGTCAAAGTTTTGACCTGAAAAAAAAAACATAAGGGGTAACACTGTTGTTTTTGGCCGAAATTTTGCCCCCCTCCGATCTTCTTGAAACTCTGGATTCTGACAGAGGGCCACGAGACTTCGACCAGCGCGCAAAAATGGAGGCTCTAGACCCTTCCAGAGCCGAGATATCGGATGTCAAAGTTTTGACCTGAAAAAAAAACATAAGGGGTAACACTGTCGTTTTTGGCCGAAATTTTGACCCCCTCCGATCTTCTTGAAACTCTGGATTCTGACAGAGGGCCACGAGACTTCGACCAGCGCGCAAAAATGGAGGCTCTAGACCCTTCCAGAGCCGAGATATCGGATGTCAAAGTTTTGACCTGAAAAAAAAAAACATAAGGGGTAACACTGTCGTTTTTGGCCGAAATTTTGACCCCCTCCGATCTTCTTGAAACTCTGGATTCTGACAGAGGGCCACGAGACTTCGACCAGCGCGCAAAAATGGAGGCTCTAGACCCTTCCAGAGCCGAGATATCGGATGTCAAAGTTTTGACCTGAAAAAAAAAACATAAGGGGTAACACTGTCGTTTTTGGCCGAAATTTTGACCCCCTCCGATCTTCTTGAAACTCTGGATTCTGACAGAGGGCCACGAGACTTCGACCAGCGCGCAAAAATGGAGGCTCTAGACCCTTCCAGAGCCGAGATATCGGATGTCAAAGTTTTGACCTGAAAAAAAAAACATAAGGGGTAACACTGTCGTTTTTGGCCGAAATTTTGCCCCCCTCCGATCTTCTTGAAACTCTGGATTCTGACAGAGGGCCACGAGACTTCGACCAGCGCGCAAAAATGGAGGCTCTAGACCCTTCCAGAGCCGAGATATCGGATGTCAAAGTTTTGACCTGAAAAAAAAACATAAGGGGAAACACTGTCGTTTTTGGCCCAAATTTTGACCCCCTCCGATCTTCTTGAAACTCTGGATTCTGACAGAGGGCCACGAGACTTCGACCAGCGCGCAAAAATGGAGGCTCTAGACCCTTCCAGAGCCGAGATATCGGATGTCAAAGTTTTGACCTGAAAAAAAAACATAAGGGGTAACACTGTCGTTTTTGGCCGAAATTTTGACCCCCTCCGATCTTCTTGAAACTCTGGACTCTGACAGAGGGCCACGAGACTTCGACCATCGCGCAAAAATGGAGGCTCTAGACCCTTCCAGAGCCGAGATATCGGATGTCAAAGTTTTGACCCGAAAAAAAAAAACATAAGGGGTAACACTGTCGTTTTTGGCCGAAATTTTGACCCCCTCCGATCTTCTTGAAACTCTGGATTCTGACAGAGGGCCACGAGACTTCGACCAGCGCGCAAAAATGGAGGCTCTAGACCCTTCCAGAGCCGAGATATCGGATGTCAAAGTTTTGATCTGAAAAAAAAACATAAGGGGTAACACTGTCGTTTTTGGCTGAAATTTTGACCCCCTCCGATCTTCTTGAAACTCTGGATTCTGACAGAGGGCCACGAGACTTCGACCAGCGCGCAAAAATGGAGGCTCTAGACCCTTCCAGAGCCGAGATATCGGATGTCAAAGTTTTGACCTGAAAAAAAACATAAGGGGTAACAATGTCGTTTTTGGCCGAAATTTTGACCCCTTCCAATTTTCTTGAAACTCTGGATTCTGACAGAGGGCCACGAGACTTCGACCAGCGCGCAAAAATGGAGGCTCTAGACCCTTCCAGAGCCGAGATATCGGATGTCAAAGTTTTGACCTGAAAAAAAAACATAAGGGGCAACACTGTCGTTTTTGGCCGAAATTTTGACCCCCTCCGATCTTCTTGAAACTCTGGATTCTGACAGAGGGCCACGAGACTTCGACCAGCGCGCAAAAATGGAGGCTCTAGACCCTTCCAGAGCCGAGATATCGGATGTCAAAGTTTTGACCTGAAAAAAAAAACATAAGGGGTAACACTGTCGTTTTTGGCCGAAATTTTGACCCCCTCCGATCTTCTTGAAACTCTGGATTCTGACAGAGGGCCACGAGACTTCGACCAGCGCGCAAAAATGGAGGCTCTAGACCCTTCCAGAGCCGAGATATCGGATGTCAAAGTTTTGACCCGAAAAAAAAAACATAAGGGGTAACACTGTCGTTTTTGGCCGAAATTTTGACCCCCTCCGATCTTCTTGAAACTCTGGATTCTGACAGAGGGCCACGAGACTTCGACCAGCGCGCAAAAATGGAGA
>JBBNEX010000446.1:0-28462 GCA_038021265.1 Cyprinella venusta | reverse complement strand
TAACCATTTATATACACTACAGGCGTAAGTTCACTAGCTTTACTAAATAATAAGAAAAACCATCATGAAGGTATTTAGCTATGCCTAAATCAAATTTTGGTAGAAAAGATGTACAACACAGAAGATTTAGACATAATTCGTAATTTATGGGAGAATTTTTTTTTATAATTCTAGTTAAAAATTATTCAGCCATTCAATTGTCCGTATAAGACAACACTGATTTAAAATACTGTCTAGCCTAGATGAGTAAATGCGCTCCAGACCCGACCATGGTGCGCAATTAATCGGAGCATGCATAGAAACGCCTCCCCTTATCACAGGATATAAATTTAAAGTCTAAACAACACAGAGGTGCGAAAAATAACCTCACAGATCAGTGAAGTTCAAAAATTTTCAAAACCCTTGATGTTCCTAATACAGTAAAAATGGTTTAGTGCACAACGAATGAGTGCACAAAGCACTCAAAAGCACAAATTTTTCATTCCTATTAAAAATTCACTTGTATCATTCAGACTCTTGGTAGCTATGACAACGTTCATTTTCGTGTGCCTTTTTTGGTTCATTTCATCATGCGGATTTAAGCTAATGATTACTGTTCTCATTAAATTACAACAAGGAGTGTTTCGATTGTTCTAAAATTTTTGGAGTGATTAGTTCTGTTTAAATTTAATACGATAAATAAAATACTACAGTTATTGTAATTAGCAGTAAAATAAATATAACTTGTTCGTTCTTAAAGATAGTTTCAAAAGTGCATAGGGATTTTAAGGCTGTTTTGCCGACCTTGTTTTAAATTAACAATAGCATAATTGATTCGTGCACTTATCCAATATTTCATTTCATCAAAATTATACATAGAAGGTGTTCCAAAATATACCAACCAAAAGTTTTATCTGACATCTCACGAAATTTTTATTATTTTTAATTAAAATCAGAGAATCCTGACTAGTATGCATGGGATTAAGATTTTTATAACTATCAGATATCTTCGTTTATGATTAAAAATGGTTAGTTATTTACACGAAGAACGCATTTTCATGCTCAAAAATTTATTAAGAGGAGAGAGTCATAAAAGTTAAAAGAGCGTCTCGCTTACGTTTTAAACTCTGGATTATTTTCTTAAGAAATATCTTTTTGATAGGATATATTCTAAAAATCCCAAAAAACGTCAACCAATTGAAAAAAGATTATTATTTGAGTAATTTTGAATATAAAAAAAGATATTTTGATTAAGGTTACAGCCAATTATGTTTTCCTTTAAGGAATAATCAATGCTAACCGCCATTACATTTAAAATAAAGTAATACCTCTCATAATGTACTTAATTCGTTTTTTGACTATGTTCTTTAAGCGAAATGATCGTAATGCGAAGCATGCTTTGTACTAAAATAAAATAACAAGAAAATTAATTTTTGTGCCAACAAAAAATTAAAACCTCTGTCCGGAGCAATTTTGTGTGTTGATATAGTTCGATCTCAAGAGCACATGGTAATTCAGGACAGACACGCACGCTTAAACGAAATAATGGAATCTGATTAAGTTCATTGTTCGAAGCAAGATTCGTTATGCTAGTTATCTCTGTATATAATTATAAAGTAGACATTTATATTTATTATTTGTTTTTAATTGTAAATTTAATACATTTTTGTCAAAAATAGTTCAAAAACTAAAAGAATCCGAAGAACTTAATAAAAACTAAAATTTCCATCCTCCTACTGAGGTTCCTTGTTTTTTATCAAAAAGTATTAAAAATTAGACAAGATATTAGTTAAAACTTTTGGTGGGTATATTTTGGGACACCCTTTATTAAAAAAACCTATAATCGAGTGTGCAATTAACCGATTTATGCGGTTATACGATACTTCCTTAAGTAAAGTTCACTGTAATTTAAAAGTGGTCAAAAAGATTTCGCGCTGAAAAAAATTGTTCGGAAAAACAGGTTTTAAATAAAATTATCTGCATAAATAGCCCCAATAAAAAATTTTTCATAAAAAGTAAACCTCATGTAAGGGGGTCTAGATAAATAGATGTCAAAGGGCTGATTGATACTATCAATACGATTTTCATTCAAAACTAGAGTAGGATTGAGCGATGCTATAAACATGCTAAAAATTCGAATTCAGAAGTAATAAAAGTAAAATTAGTTAATTCTAATTTATAATTTTATAATAAATCAAATCAGTTTTTAGAATTAACTCGTTGTTAAAACCAGGAAAATACTCTGGTCAGCGCAAAATTGATAGTTTTACTGATTTATAGTTATTTGCAACCTTATTTAGCGACGTTGCATACCGAATAGCGACGTTACATTTTATAATGCGACATTGGAATGCATTTAGCGGCGTTGCGGCTTATTTAATGACGTTGCATTTTATTTGCGGTTTTTTAAATTATGATCAATAATAGCAAATCTGACTCAGCAAATAATGGTATTTTGATTAATTTATTATATTTATAAAATATAAGAATAACTAAGGGTCATTTATACGGCGAATTTCTTTAAATTCTCAAGAGTATGTTCAAGAGAGAGGCTTGCGTTCGCGATATCGCAAATGATCGAAACATTGGTGAAACAAGCGCAAGAAATTACAAAAAAAAGGTAGAAGAAGGAAGTGAAACTCTTCGTCTTCCTCCAATAATAATAATAAGCCCGGAAAGTCAAGCGATTAAAAGTGTTATAGTGGAATACACGAACTCCTGTAACTCAACCCACATTAGAGGGGATAAAAGAATTACTATCGCAAAACGGTCTAAACAGAAGTAAATCTACAATTTGTAGGATTTTAAAAAGGGAAAACTTTGTGAGAAAACGGACTTTGAAAATTACAGCTGAGCGCAACAGTGATGCCAATCATACATTACGTCAAAATTACTACCGGCTTATTTCAGATATAAATGATGACCGGATTATTTACCTTGATGAAACAGGTGTAAATCTACATCTTTCAAATAATTATGGCTACGCTCTTCAAGGTTTTGAAGCGGTAATGACCGTTCCAGCCAACAAAGGGATTAACATCTCATGCCTTGTTGCCATAAACTTAAGTGAAGTCGTGGCTTACACTATAGAAGATGGAGCCATAACATCAGAAAAGTTCTGCTCCTTTTTAACCACTTTAACATCGTTTATAGAGCCTTTAAGCGTGATTGTTATGGAAAACGCCAGGATCCATAAAAGTCGAGAGACTCAAGCCTTTATTCGATCTCTAAATGTGAGGGTGGAATATTTGCCATTATATTCACCTCAACTCAATCCTATTGAGCAGTATTTTTCGATTGGGTGACTTTTGCGCCCACGACACTTGCGCACACCGACTTTTGCGCACACCGACATTTGCGCACAATTACGCATTATTGCTTTATTTTTCATATTTTTTTGCTTTTTAATTATTCTATAATTATTTAATAAATAGTAGTAAAGATTTTTTTATTATTGAGGGCAAAAAGTTACCATTTATCTATTTTTCTTTTGTAAATACCAATTAACAGCTGTTTTTAGGCTGTATTATATTATTATATTTTTATTAGGTATAATTGATTATTTATAGTCTCAACCTACGCTTATTTCATTAAAAGGTCATGGACTATCGCCGTTAATGTTTGTTTAGATTAAGAAATTTAATTAACGACCTTGTTTTTTGTGTATTTTTAATTAAATCAATTTGAATTATATAGCCATAGGGTTATCTGTTAATCTCATCGATATAAATTAAGAAAGTTAGTGTAGACAATGTCAAATGATAGATTGGTGAAATTAACAAATTCTATTGCATAAAATTATTCTTGTTCTAAAATTTAATGCATAACTGCATCAAGCTCTTAACTAAAAGAGCATGAAAATCTAAAAAATTACATAAAATTATAGAAAAATCACTTATAGTTTAATTAATTTCACGAATAACATCATTAAAGCTAATTAATTATGAATTAGTCAAGAATCTCCCTTTTTTTGCACGCAGTTGATTTAAATAGGTGGCCTTTTATGTGTATATTAAAGAAACTATGAAATTATTATAGAAATTAAAAAATTAATGATTGGTCCGCAAAAATAGGCTTGTAAAAAATTATTGTCAAAAGATAGTTTCTTAATTGAAAATAGCTAAATCAATTATTTTCTCATTTTCATCATAAATTTACACCATAAATTTTTGAACATGAACAAATACAAGACACTAAAAATTGATAAATGGCTGTACAGTAATTGTGGCTGCATATATATCACAAGATATAGAATTTAATGATAAAACAAAAAAAACATGGTCGTTAACTTAATTTCTTAATCTTAACAAACATTAGCTGAAATCCATTGTGACGTTTTAATGAATTAAGCGTAGTTTGAGACTACAAATAATAAATTATACCTAATAAAAATACACTAATATGATTCAGCCCAAAAATAGCTGTTAATTAGTATTTACAAAAGAAAAATAGATAAATAGTAGCTTTTTGCCCTCAATAATTTGAAAAACGCTACTAATATTTATTAAATCATTAATTGATATTTAAAAAAACTAAAAACAATAAAAACTAAGGGTTTTATGCGTAATTGTGCGCAAATGTCGGTGTGCGGAACTGTCGTGTGCGCAAATGTCGGTGCGGAACTGTCGGTGCGCAAGTGTCGTGTGCGCAAATGTCACTTTTCCGTATTTTTCCCACTTCAAATATCTTATAAGGTCAAGACGAAGTTTAACCAACACAAGGCCCGATTTAAAAATTATTTTATCTTCCATATTGGAAGAAGATAGAAATTTTTCAATGCATGGATATTTAAGAAGTATGCGACATTGGCAAAATGTTGGGTTAAAAGAACACCATTTTAATTCACTAAATACTGTTTAAAATTTTTTTTGAACACATTTGGAATTAAACGCAAATAGAATGCGAAGTCGCTATTAAGCGCGAAACGTCGCTAAATATGACTGCAAACGACTATAATAGAGAACTAAAGATAAAATCCGAGAAACTGAATTAATTATAGACAAGATCAATGGTAATATTTTTTCCCCAAAAAGGCTTATTACTTAAACTTATCTGAAAAAAGTCTCGGTCATATAAATAAAGAAATATAAATGATAATACAGTTTATAGTTCAGCCATTTTTTTGGATTTTTTAGAAAAAATGTCATGATGACATAATCTTAAATTGAAATTTTACTAAATTTTATTCAATGCATTGTATTAGAACTGTTTGTACGTACGCAGCCTACTTGCGCCACAGGATTCTCAGTATTGAATTTTTTTTGTTTCTGTGTTAAAAATTTGGAAATGTTAAATAAAACCTTAAAAATATTATTCTGTAATTTATTGGCAATGAATGAACGAAAAAATAATTAAAATTACAAGATATTAAAATTTAGTGACAACAATACACAACGAAATCGTAGACCAAGCTTAATCAAATTTGCCTCTAGTTTATGATAAATAGACAATTACCTCTGCTATGATTCGCTGATAA
Source organism: Cyprinella venusta (assembly GCA_038021265.1). Classification (NCBI taxonomy): domain Eukaryota; kingdom Metazoa; phylum Chordata; class Actinopteri; order Cypriniformes; family Leuciscidae; genus Cyprinella; species Cyprinella venusta. The sequence continues at coordinate 23,007 of JBBNEX010000446.1, read as the reverse complement.
TCAGCAACTAAGGCAATTTCTTTCTTTCTGAGCTCGTTATATTCCTTCTTTTTCTCTTCAAATGTTTTCCTTAGAGTCTAAATGGTTTAATGATTTGTTTTACCTCAAGTTCCTTCTCAAGCATGTTATTAATATTCTTTTGTGCTATTATCTGATCATCTATGATTTTTTTCTCTCTTCAATAAAAGTGCGCATAAACCTTAATTTTGACTCAATCTCAGCAATCAATGATCTTTGTTTCGTATCGGGTAAATAATTCGGCGGCAACTCTACAAGATTTTCTAGTTTTATGGTGTTCTAATTTTTAAATATATACAGGTTACGTTCGTATTACCATAAAGGGATCCTGATGGAGAAGTAGAAGATTTATTTTCATTTAAATAGCAGAGAAGAGATGTTGGTAACTGTGAGGGTATCTGCTTTCCTTGCAAAAAACAAGAAATTATTTTAAGAAACTGAGATAAAAAAAATAGATACCGCAAAAAATTCGGCCTTACTAAGGATTCCGTCACAATCTTTGTCAACGAGACTCCAGATCTTGGTTTAAATCATTTCTATACCTTGTAAAGATCAGCGTCGTTAATTCGAAAATTGGCCAAATACTAAATTTTTATTTTTGCGTCAAACTTTTCTCACGATTTCTCCTTTTATTGTATTATTATTAGATAATTTCTAAATTAATTTTATGGAATACTTGAAAAGCTGTCAAGAATTTTTTTGAATCGCTTTCCTAAAAATTATATAACATAATATGTATGGGGAAAAATTGATCCATATTCATCGATATTATAATATTACAAGGCTTATAAAACATAAATTCACAGTCAGTACCGGAATGGCACCCTTCTGCCTTGATCCCGGTTTAAAAATTTGGTATATTACCCAAATCATCAATATTAACAATTAATCCTGTTACATAAATGCTATAGTTAAGAGATGTGACGAAGCTTGCGGTATCGCTGATCTAGTGATGTGCGCATCGCGAGGGCTATAATGTTAAGGCGTAAGCCAAGTTTCACAATACCAGAGGCTGTAATCTATGGCGTCTAAGCGGCTTCAACAGATGTGCAAGGACCACGACCCAGACACCGAACCCGCCGGTATAATCGGATGAGAGACAGTTGAGTCTTGACAGAGTTAGAGCGAGCCAAGGTGCCGTGAAACATTCCTTCAGGGTAATTGTAAAAAATATAAATGCTATTCAATGACCTGTCATAGTAAATTTAGCAAGGGTCAGCTTCTCGTGGCGACAGTTTGTTATTAAAATTTTCTATGCAGGAAACCAAACCCATGCTCAATCACCCAGTAATAAAGTTGTTAGCTTGTCAGAAATGAGTTTAATGTTGGGCATAGATAGATAAACAGGTTATTTTTCTTTAATAGAATTGAATTAGGAAAAACGATGGAGAGGAGAAAACATAGTACCCTACCAACTGCTATTAATAGGATAGCCTATAATAAGCTAAATGATAAATTATAGGTAAATTATAATGCGTGGCATGATTTATTGCGACGAAAAGAATTCATTGATTTAATAATTAATTGATGCCAGCGAGCGACATAAAATGGTTGGTACAACAGATTCCCCAAAATCATATCGTAGATAACTGTTAAATTAATAAAACTAGAACCGTTGATAAGACTTTTTCGTTTATTGCTTTCAGAAGACAAAATTATTTATATTTTTGAGTTTTAGCCTGGATACAGTAATATGGTCTTGTTAGCTTTAAATTATTTACAATAAAATATATTCAATCAAATTAGCAAATCTGACATAACGAGCTTATCTCGGGCACGACAAAAAAATAATAGAGCTAGTGGAATAGGCATAAATATTAATGGTCCGAGAGAAAACAGTTATATTAGTATCGCTTACGAAATATTCCTAGGAACAGTGTGAATTTATTAAAATCAAATATTTAATAAGCAAGGATTTAGATGTCTAAGGGAGGTCAAAATTTTGCCGACCGTCAAGTTACCACTTATCTGGAATATCGGCCGAAAAATCTTACTTATTCATATTAGTAATTAAATATAAATAAATTGATTTCCAATAATTTAATGTAGAAAGATTTGTAAGGCAGCGTAAAATTATACAAACTGTATGATATTTAGTAGCTAAACATAAAGATGAAACAACATACCGTTTAAATCAATCAGGTGATGATAATTAAAACTAACGGTTAAGTTCTTGAATTTTTCGCCTTCAAAAATTTCATGGTCATTTTTAATGTAGTTTATGGTCGAATATATCATAAGAAAGAAAAAGGCGGAATAAGATCAAACATAATATCCAATTAAATTTATGATTAAGGAAAGTTAAAACTGTGTTTTTAGGTGTATAAGATCAACCCTTAAGGCTTATAATCGACGGGCAAACGGCTAAGATAAGGTCAAGACAGATGGTGTCCGTTAAAATGACACTCTTGAGAAGGATTATGTAGCGAGAAGGACTCGTTAAGAACTCAAAAGAATATTTCTTTCGGAATAAAATTGGTATAAATACCAGTATGTTTTTTTATCAGTGTAATCAGTTAGATTGGATCAGTTACTACTTTATAAATTGACCACTCAGATAAAAAATATCTCAGTTAATTCTGGAAATAGAAAATTAAATGGTGTAAGTAAAGTCATAAATTTTAATGGGTCAGCTCTTTTTTTGGCACAAATCTATCTTAAAATATTTAGTTGATAACTCATTTAATTAATAATTAAAATTTGTAAAAAAACAATTTCTTAAAGGAAATAAGAATAAAATAAAAGGATACCGTGATTTCATATGGATCCATTGTCACTACCTTTCGTTAATCTGAAAGACAATCCGATTAACATTATCTGCGATTATTTTATAAAATCTATTTTTAGAAAATCTTAAAAAATAACAATGGTTCAAGTATTTACGAATTTTATGATATTTTTCTTCTATCATGGTAAACTAAATTAGTTTTGGGAAATGCGGTTGACTTGAATAATAAAAGCTTTAAAAAATTATATAAGGCATATTTGTGGTTCTAAGGCATGAAATGTAAAGAAAATTAATTTATTAATTAACCACCCATTTTGTTTAAAATTAATTGACCTGATAATACAGTGACCATTTTAATTTAATTTTTGCTTGAGAATGTCAAAATGACGCCTGAATAAAATCATTGTCTGAATAACTCAATTTTATCTTTTTAAATTTTTTTTATTTTTTTAACATCAGTGACCTCTGCGAACTTCTCCAACATCCAACCTCTTAAGGTAATTTACAAGTCGACAAATTCCATCATCTCTCTTTAAAACTTTATTTTGCGTATATTTTGTCAAAAATGCTCATCATACATATAGGGAACCTCAGCTGAACAAAAGTTGAATGTGACGATCATAAAATTATCAATTAATGATTAGGTTGGCCAAGCAAAAAACAAGAGCTGCGCATTGAGATGTAATTTAAGACAAATTTGGTATAAATATCGACCTCAAGGTAATTTTTAAATGTAATGGAATTCAAGATTAGATCAACCAAATTGGGCATAATGAATTAAATATCACATTTTAATTTTTTGAGACTGCCAATCTACGCGATTTCCTTGCAGTAAAGGTAAATGATTAGTAGGAGAGAATCTATAGTTCAAGTTAAGAAAAGGCTTCTTTATATATTATGATGATTAAAAAATAGGAAAAGAATCGAGACTTTTTTCCTTGGCCTTCTTTAATACAATTTAGACTCCTGCGTGTATGGCTTAGATTTAATTTTTTACCGCGTGAGAAAATCTATAACAGCATCTTATCTTGCTCTGCCACATTGCATGCATACACATCTCTAATGCTAGTTTACTAGTATAATTATTCATCCAAGTTGTGGTCGACGCTTAATGTAGTTATCCTGCTTATACGCCAGAGATGACATACTCTGGTAGTGTCTGACTTTGTTTGCAACTAACCAAACAATCCCTCTCGCTGCGTACAACTATTAGTTCCCCGATGCCGCAAGTGATGCGATCTCTACTAAAAAATTTAATTTAAAAAATCTGATCAATTTTTCGAGCTTTTAGTGGTTTATTCTACGACCATCAAGACTCTGATGGCGAATTAAAACTCAAAATTTTGAAAGGTCTTTTTTTGATTATCTTTTTGCTCAAATAAAGCGTGGTCACACTTAAACTTGTGTTCAATCTACAAAACTTTGACATATAAAGTTATGGGTTCAAAAAAAAGATGACCCAAAAGCATGCAATACACTTCAGAGATTTTAGCCAACGCATGAATAAGTTGTGAATAGACCAAGGGACGTGATCGAAATAATTCACTAAATGTAGCAAAAAAAGGCATATGATTACAGTTTGTTGCGTTCAAAAACAGATTAAATTATAGTGACTAATTTCAACCAAAAGACGACAACCTTACTTGGAGTTGGTTCTGCTTGGCAATAAATTTAAAGACCTGTTTGGTCGCAACAAAAGCTACCATTATAATACAATAGAAGTATTTAAAATCTCTAATTCTAAATATTAATAATTTTATGAATTAAAAATAAAAAAATTCAAATAATTATGTTCGCTTTTTAAATTTGCGGCTTGCGGATCGACGCGAAGGCTTTTTGGGTTTTTTGGATGATGATGCTGTCGCTAAAATAATTTATGTTGAATTTACTAAAGTTCTTCATGTTATATTTTGAATAATCAAATTGATCTTCTCCTTGAGGAATACTTATTAAAGAGGTTTTAGGTTTTTTTATTTTTTGAACCCGCACCTTAGTTTTTGAGGGTTTATTATCCAATTCAACAATAGCATCACTTAAAGATGGCTTATTAGGTCGATGTTTTATTTTCACAGCACTTTTATCTTAAATAAAAATCGACACGGACCGGCCTTTTTCGACTCGTTTGAATTCACAATCCGAGTAAGGTTAGGCCTTTTCGTTGGTGGTAAAATAACCGCATGACTTAAGACCGAATAAATATTACTGAGGTATCAAAATTTTTATAAGAAGTAAATCCTTCATACTATATTATTTTTACAAATTAAACCTGACTAAATTTATCGTTCATTTCAATTTCATATTCTGAGTCAGTTTCAGAGCACTGATAACAGACAAAAATTATACTGAGCTGGTTAAAAAAACGGTTTGTATTTTGAGGGGAAATTTACTATCGGCTCATTTAAACTAAGATCCATTTTCTGCACTGAATAGGGAGCAGGCGTCTCAATATGCGGAACTTGAGAAATTGGCACCTCATCATCCCAGTTTTCATTTTCCAACTTTGTTCTCGCTTCAATTTTGAATTTGATATCATTCAAGATGGGAATTATTTCATCAACGTATTCCCTGTATTCCAAAACAAAATCAGATTTTATTCTTTTCACAATTATATCGAGAGGTCTATCATCAAATGGCTCAAACTTATCAATATTACTGCAAATCCAAGTAAGATTATAATTGGGCAGCAAATAGCTTCGATTAATTTGCCATTATTACTTGGACTTTCGTCTACCAATCGAGCAATATCGTCCCTCCAATAAAGTGTCCTTTCCAAACATTCTTCCTATTTGGTTAGTGCAGAACATTACCCTAATTAGATCTTGCCCGGTCCATGGACGTTTGACACCCGCAGAGAGGTTATTTCGTGAATTTGGTTTTTGATATAACTTATATCAAGATATAAATATAACTTTTAAGCTCATAACTTTTGAGCTTTCAAAAGCTGCATGTACGGCTTTTGGAGAAATTTTGTCATGAAGGTCAGTTACAATACAGTTAAAAAGCGGTAACAAATAATGAGCGTCAGAACGAGCATAACGCATCATATCATTTGGCAAAGGACTGAATTTATTAATGGCAAATACCGTTGGCGCCAGTCTGATAATTGATGAGTTTTATCAAGATGTGTATTAAAATAATGAAAAATGAGAGAGTCTAGGGCAAGACGGCCACAATTAAGCATTTTGTAGGCTCTTTGGGTGTCAAATAAGTTGACAACAAAAATATCGAAATCGCGTTGAAGCCAATCAATATCCTGATCAGTGCCATGAGCAACCTATTAATCATTAAAAAAAATTATATAAACCTTTAATATATTAGGGTTTGTAAATGGATCATTCAATATATGAATATGATCGTGCAATGCTATTGTATCTACAACAAAATCATGATCCTTTGTGCTGATTGTAAAAGACACGTGAATCCTTGATATGATCGTATATTATGAGACTTTCATAAAATAACAAAAAAAAACTTCTAGATCAAAGCCAAATCGATCGGAGTTGTTTAGAGCTTCTAGAAGAAGATTTAGCCCGGTAACATTGTCAACAAATGTAAGAGGTGTTTCTTTTATCGGTAACGGTTTCTATTTAATGTATTAATATTAACTGAATATCCTGGACGATCAAGAAATTCGGCGGATGGTTCAAAGCTGTAATTTTCATATAGATAAGGATGACTTATTTAAAATTCAAACATACTCAGCGCTTATTTTTTTTCCATATTTTTCTCTTACTAATTTAACAATATTTGCAGTTTCTTTGTTTAAATATCAAAACATACCAACATCCAGTGGAACTTTTGAATTTGGCTTATGAGAAAGATGAGGAGCATATGGCTGATCATCGTTTGGAAGTTTTCTTTTAAAATGTTGTTGAGGTTTATCAATTATTGCTAAGTTTCGAAATACGACAGGTGCAGACTGAATAAATCTCAATGTTAAACCCTTTCGTATCTATAACCAGAGCTTGTTGACGACATTGTTTGAATCGGCTTCACAACTCCTATTGCCTCATCTAAATGGAGCCGCTTGATATATTTATTGTAAATTACTGATCGACTAAAAAGCTCGTCATTAATATCAATTATATCTTCAATTAATTCGTCCGGGCCATCTCTTGTGGTCAAATACATCTCATAAGAGGGTAAGCGAATGCTAATTTCAGCAAATTTGCATAAATCTTTCATTCTTAAATAAATGTTGACTTTAACTTATGAAATAGCGACGCCGACAATTTATTATTCAGATTTTTAACTGAATCATATGATTGACTGATAAGATAGTTGGTTTCACCACATGGAAGTGCTGCAGATGCAACAATTGAAGAAACCGCCGAGTCTAATATTTTCTTAAAAATATAAGTTGAATTTTTACCGAAAAAATATTCTTTGCGTCCAATTGTGACATTTATTATGGCGCCGGCGTAATTCTGACCTGCCATGCTGCCGGTAGTTTTTATGGATAACGCCTTGGCAAAAATAGTTTTCACGGAAAATTTTTGTAAAATATTTTTTTTGCATCAAATTAATGCGGTTTTGAACATAATTTGATTTTTTTTTCAAAAGATGGTCTCAATTTTAAAATTTGACACCAAAAAATTTAAGCCATTTACCAGATACGTTATTTATAAGACCTCTCAATAAAATTATTGCTTATGTTAAAAAAATTATGAAAATATTCAAATCAATAAAATTAATCTCCTGGTGAAAAATACTGATAAATTGCTTAAATTAGTTTATAAGTGTGAAAATAACAGTTGTTCTGCGTAAAATTGCTGTCAAAAATCTTATGACGCTTAAAATAGTATTAATCGAAACTTTAAGACATTTTATTATCAATATTAGTGCAATAATTTCTAAGATGCACAACTTGTTTATTTGTTTAGACACCTGGATGTTATTGATGAAAGAAAAGGCAATCGCCTCTCAAAATATGTAAAGACTCTGGGATTATATATAAACCCAGAGTAAAATAGCACCGAGTTTTTATCAATAGAAAACTTTCTCAACGAACAAAAGAATCTATTACTTACATGCAGCTTAAAATAAATAGTCGATATGCAAATATGGGTTACAACAATGTTCCCTGACTTTTCTGTGTCAGGCCCCAGAGAAATTTTTATGAAAAGTCTACGCTTCCGATCCGCGTAGACTTAATATTTTAATTGATCAATTTTGTTCAAATTGCTCCTTAAAAATTTAATTTACTTCTCCGGTCAAAGTCAAATTGCCTACCCGCGTAGCGTGCGCCACAAGCTGGGAAACACAGGTTTAAACAGTGTGTTCTTAACTTAAAGGGCAAAAAATTGTAAAATATGTAGCCCTTTATGGTAATTTATGTGACATAAAGTTAATAGAAATAAATTCTTAGTTTTTTTTAATATTATATTAGGGTATAAATGTACTGTGTGTAAATTAAAGCTGCGGTGGCCATGCAATGCATCACCGTCCTTAATGAATCTACAAGGGGAGATTAAAGGCGGGCAGAACAATTATGGTAAAATTAGATCATAATATATCATTATCATTCTGTTTATTTATAAGATTTCTTTTAAACAAACCTGTCTTTTTTGAAAGGCGCGGCAATATTATTCACTGATGTAATTTGAGATAATTTTCTATTAATGCCCATAAAAATAATTTCTAAGAGTGGGAAAAGACAGTGCCCTTGTCCACGATTGATGGTAGTTTGACCCTAAGAAATTTACCCAGACCGTGCTTAACAATCAATGAAGAACTCTATTTTTAATTGTAATACAGATTTTAAATTAAAATAAATCGTATTAAAATTTTAAAAAATCTAAAATAGATTTTATAATTTATTTTCGTCTTATCATCAATTCTTTAAAAATAGAAAAAAATTCTTAGCGCGCAAAATATTTTAATATCGTTGAATTTGACAGGTATTGGTCTGCATCATCACTATTCTTTACATAAAAATTTTTTTCTTAGGAGTGTTTTTTGACTTAAATTATTGTTGATCAAAGACAAAAATATATCACGCAGGTTAAGGAAATGCCAATATGGATGCTGATTTTTCATTTATATTTTAATGACGCAGGTATATAATAATTATGATAAAAATTCTTCCTGCACGAATAAAAATTAATCGTCAAACTGGTCTTAATATTTTTAATGACTCTGTAATGGATAAGATTCGAGAGCAACGATCTTATCTGTCGCTTTGACAACCCTAAAATCTATCCATATACGGATATTGTAGTAGACAGAAACAATTAAAGAAAGCTATTTAGGGTTAGATAATATTCCAGTCAGAACTATATTCAAACATTAATTGAATAATACGCTATTATTATTGACGAGATTGGCTAAAATTTTATCAAGTTTTCACTGCCTTTCGGCAATATCATCGACATATTATTTCACAGTGGATGAATAAGAGCATTTTCGTCGTTCCTCTACTAGAACAAGAATTGCCGCAGTTTGATCACTTTTCCATCATTGTTTCCTACAATGCCTGAGAAGGTAAAGATCTTGAAGCAAAAGTTTATGTAAAATTTAAAGTCTGCTACGGCTTTCGACGCGGCTGTGACCTCCCGGTTAAATTACTCTGGTCTGATGCATAAAAATTTTAATTGTCTCATTTCTAATTATATGAACTAGTTTCTCGTTATTTTCTAGTCAATAAGCACAAATTCAGTAATTTTTATCTAATTAAATTTTTTATACATCCGGCCCCGTTTCTGTCTAAAATTTTGATCATGTGGCCCCATATAAAACACAAATTGTCCACCATTATTTTAGATAATTTTTAAAATTTATATTTTTTATAAAACAAAAATAATAAATTGACGATTTTAATGTTTTTACCATTCGATAAGATTTTTAACTGAATTTGGTATTTTTGTCATCAAAATATATGTTCTTACAGCAGAACATCGTCAGATCGGACATGATTTTCTCTGATATAATCGTGATAACGAACAAAAATATGTTAACCATACAAAAAAAATTATTTCCAGATATAAAAAATGTTATCCTTGTTTACGAGGGTTTATTGGACAGTCAAAAACGAATAAAGGTTTAAAGGATAACTGCAAAACTTGGTTAATACCATAAAATATTATTGCCTGGATGATATGCACCTATCAGATTACGACAAAAACAAATGTAATTACCGCTCAGTTAATTCCACATTTGGTGTTCCAGATCAATGTGTGGATTCAAGTGAATAATCAATCTTCTCATTAAATTAGTATGGTAAAGGTTTTGAATGTTCTAAAATCACGAGATTGAATAATTCATTAAAAAGTGATTGTAACGAATTTTAAATTGCGATCTTGTTCACTAAACTTATCATTACTTTTCACTTATTTAATTTTTATCGTACTATCCTCAAAACACGGAATAATGATATGCACTCATATCTAGAGATGTTAAGGTTGTTAAGCTGACCTTGTTATAAAATAACTATGCACATAACAGACATCAACCCTTAACCTGTATGCACTTATTCAAATTTTTAGTCATTCAAAATAGACTGATCACAAGGTAGGGACTTAAGTGGGGAGCGGGGTGGGTGCACTGTACATGGAAATTTCCTTACTAATTTTATTAAACCAATGAGTTTGTAAAATATTAAAATTAGGAATACGAATATGCCAGATTTCAAAATCATAGCTGATTTTCAGATAAGCTACATATTGCAATGCATTTCCCAGTTGACGATTTCCATTTGGATCTTCAAAGCAAAGACCATAATTTCTTTTTTAAGAGGTTCATGTCGAATGTTTTAGGGGCAAGGTTTAGCAGGTTGAAAAATATTTCGATATGATTGAACCAGGCACTATATTTTGTCCGACTAATATACTGAATCTCTTGAGAATCAAAGAATTGTAAAAATTATCTTGATTTTGAAATCGAACATTGCACATCATCACAATAGGCCGTCCTGATAACTTTAGATCCTTAAAACCCTTTTCCTTTTTATAGAGACCAATCGTTGTTGGAAAAGTTCGCACATCTATCTGTTAAATCGGATGTGGTTAACATTATTCATGCTAATAAATTTTGTAATTTATGCACTTACACCGCGAGCAACTAGTATTTGTGGTTAATCTGCATATTAAAGCATTTAAGGAATGTCTTTCTTCAATTAAAAAGTGGCGTTATTCCGTCCGTCTTTTTTAGTGAGTCAGAAACGAATGAAACAGATGGGAATTATCATGAAGATGCCCGACATCTCGAGCCTTTATAAAATATTTTATTTAAAATTAATTTAGAAAAATTCCCTTTGATAGTAAAAACGCAGATAAATTAAATTAGGAAGTATAAAAAGCGTTTAAAATAAAAATTTGATGATGGGTTGATGTTTAGGGAGCCAAAGATCCTTGACGAAGATAGTTCTTTTTTGAAGGTACTTCATGAGTCACCAATGACGATTTGAAGTACTTTTTTGCATCTTCGTCGCTAACAAACGGCTGAACCATTACATCATCTCCCGGCTTATCATTAAAATATGACGGTTACCTTCCAATCAACTGGAGTCGCGCAGTAGGGATGTTGATGAGTGAGCTGCAGACTCTTAATTACTCTTATTATTTCGCTAGATGGTTACTCAATAGATTTACTCGATGTTTCTACCAGTCGTAGCAGGATAAAGAATCATAGCTTTCAGGATCTTATCTGGACCAATAAAGAACGCCTGCAGATTAATTAATGTAACATACAGCTCTAGCCGTAAATATGGGACCAGAGCCAGTATGGTCGACCTCCTTAAGGCCCAACTTTTCGACTAGTTCGATTGGAGGGCTTAGTATCGGATATCCAATTCTGTCAACATCGGCTACACTACAAAGATCTTTGCACCATTCCTTATGACTTTCAACTGTTCCAACAGAAAGACCAAGAACTTTTACGCCAAGTTTTTCGAATTCATCTATGCGCTTTGATACCCTTAGCAAGCTCTGTAGTGCATACTGGAGTAAAATCGAAGGGATGGGATAGCAACAGAACCCACCTAAATAATAACTAGTCTTCTTACGAGTCGCCCATCCATTTGTAGAGCTCAATAGGACCTTCTGAACTGTCTGAAGTGAAATCTGGAAATGTGCTGCCAATAAGTAACATGGATTTTCTACTATGGCATGCGCAAGTAACGGATAAAAATATATGTTAATCTAAAAGGAAAATTCGTTAACCCGTAAGCACACACAGTCTCAAAAAAAAGTTGGAGACTAAAATTTTTCAGACAGAAGCTATTTTTAGCATATTTGATTTTCTGAAAATATCATTCATGAAAGTGGTTTGACCTGAGATACACACATGTTATACTATTAAAGCAATACTTTTCGATGATTAAAACACCTGTATTAATCTTTAAAAATTTATAGATGATAAATCTGTCCTCTTAAAAAAACGTAGAAGGAACGCTTTTACTTATTTGAAAATTTTATGTCAATTAAATTCTTCTAACGTAGCGATATTTTGTATCTTCAGTAACAAGCATGTGCTGCAATCGAACTTTAAAGCGCTTTGTTTTTCTAGTTTAAAAAGCATGACCAACAGAATAGCTTATTTAAAAAGTCATCGTAAGTGATACATGCCGATCGCGAATTTATTGTTAATTTACGACATGATACGTTTTTCCATTATGTAAGAAATAGAAATAATTCTTGATTGTTATTTCGAAATAACTGTGCTTAACTTATTTAATAATTATGAAAATTTATGCAAACTAATTACTAACAGCTTAGTGTAGCGCAAAAAGAATATTTTTTTTGAATTTTTGCACTGATTTCAGAATAATCTGAATGCTACAAAAAATTTTTAACGCACGAAACAGGCCTGGACTGTCATGATTTTAGGTAGTTTTCGATAATTTGTAAAAATGTAATTTAAGAACGGTAGTTTAAAAATGTTAAAGTATTCAAAGCAATTTAGTGGGATATTAATAAGTAAAAAAATTTTTTTAATTGTAACTATCATTGTGTTCCGTCAAAGTCAGGAAAAAACTCAAAATAGATTAAGAATAGCCAACAAATTAATATGGGGTAGTATCCGATTTGATTTTGCGCCCTGTTTTGATTGTCGAAAGGTGGCAGATTGTCTCTAAATTCGCACAATCGATTCTATGATTTTAATTGATTGATTTTTGATTTTTACGGGTTGCATTAGAGTCCCTTGCACTCAACCAGGTATTTAATTTTATATGGAAAATGAGCGTATAATTGAGAGTCTGTTTATTGAAATTAAATCTAAACCCCATCATGATAACTTGAGAGAAATGAGCTAAATATAAATTACATCGACATGAAAATAAAGTCATATCTAACTTTAGCCTGTAATCCAGTGTCAATAAAAATATTTTTATTAACTATTTTATGGTATATGGTATTGCTTTATTGTGGTAAATTTAAAAATGTAAAGTTGAAATCTGAAATCGATAATCAGAATGCGTTGACTGAGGAAATACTTAAGAACAAACCCAAAAATGTCAAATTTGATTAGTAGCGGCCTTAAATGCTCTTGATTTTAAAGTTATCAGAAGATATTTATTTACTTAAAGTGGCGTGATGAAGATTTTTTTTACAGCAGGTCCATAAGAAAATGGAAAATTTTAACGTTTTAGGCAAAAAATATATAAATCACCTTGTTGATTAAATTTTAATTAAAATATTATTTTAGTTTTTGTTGAAGCGAAAATATGAGTGAATATTAAAATATAATTAAACCATTCCTCAAAAAATACCGATGACAAGATGAATCGCAAATATTGTTTTTAACCAGGAATGTGCCGCATTTGTCATTTTCACTTTTCGGCCGATTACGAATAGTTATTTTAACAAAAATATATAAAAGTAAAAAATTATGTTGTGATGCACCAAGTCATTCACTTTAAAATAAAAGATATTGCCGTGCACTTGCTATTGAGGCACTATGATTTTGAAGAAAATCGTTTAAGAGAGAGAGAGATTAAACTATATTTTCTCTAAATCTATTATTTTTTTCAGTAGTCCCCGTTGCCATCCATTAAGGGTGTTTTTATAATCCCAGCCGAACCGCTTTTTTTTTGAGGGGGGGGGAGGTGTGATTACACCAGATATATTGTGGTTGAGGGACGACAAATTTAATATTATTTATCTTTTTTATTGCTTTATGGGTCAAAATTCAATTGTATAACATATGGCATCGTTTGTGTGATAGAGGGCACACTCTATTCTTATGATTTAAATTCAAATGGTATAAAATAAAATTCTTGCTAAAGGATGCGCGTGAAACTATCCGTCTTCGGCTACCTTTCGGTATTATATTCGGCCAAATACGAAAACCTTATTTTTTTTGTTATTTAGGACGAATAGAATGTTCGGTCGAACCCTATTTTCAACATTGCCACATTCATTGATGTTTAATGATCACAATTTTTGTATCCAATTTAGAGTATAATGCGGATTATTCTAATTCATTAACCAAATAAAAAACTCAAAGGAAATAAAAAAGAATGAAAACAGCTATATTCAGCAAAAGTTTACTGACGGCAAGGTTCGTACATTGCACTCCACTTAAGTCCATATTGAATTACTGCATTAATCTATTAAGTGCATACCCGATTATATGTGCCATTTGAATATGTATTATTTTGATAGAATTAAACATTGAATAAGTGCATACATCGTTTACATGCATAGTTAATTTAAAATAGGGGTAGTCGTAGCACAGTGTTTCCAAAAGTGGGGCAAACGTTTCACGGTTCTGTAATTTGATTATAAGGTGTCAGGGAAATTAATTTTAGTCGGGGCAATTTAAAAAAAGATTGAATAATTAAATTACACCAGTGGCCTGGCACAAAAAAGGTTGGGAGAACACTGCCGTGGGTGCATTAAAATCTCTTCGCTTTAGCGCATATGCTTCTCATGTTATTGAAATAGATATCAAGAATTAAAGAATTAGCAGCTTATTTAATTTAAATTGCAAAAGATTTCTAATTTTTATTTATTACATCCCACCTTAAGATAATAGAAATAACGAAACCCTTCCTGCTCGATTTTAATGAGTAGAGATAGGGACCTACAAATAATCGATATTCGATTCGATAAAAAATGAGATTCGATTCGAAACTTTTTGAATCGTAATAGAGCTGAAAGGTAATATTATTAACTAAATTAAAATTTCTGGTGGCTTTAAGGAGTCAATAAGAATTCTTTTATTACGTAGAGAATTTGCAAAAATGAAGAAACGGCTCAATATAAGTAATTTTACAGATGAAATATCACATTGTAAAACGAATAAATTTCTTACATATTTACTCCTAATTTATCTGTATCCTAAATCGATACATAGCTGGTTATATTAAAAGTAAATGCCTTTAGAAGCATAAATAAATTTTTATTGGATAATTTTTCGAAAATCAGTAGATTTATCAGATTAAATTGATCTGCACCTAAAACTGTTAAAAAATAGTTTGATTACAGTATAAAGTTTGCCATAAAGGTCGAAGGTAAAATTAAAAGCATGCGTGTTGTCGATTCGAAAAACAATACGATTCACGGGTTCATAGGTACAGATATCATTCGCTTAAATCCAAATGCTGAAAAGAACCAATAAATGCGCAATTATCCGCAGTATTATTATAGCTATTACAGTCTGAACCGAATGAGCGTATTACTACAAGGCAAGAAAAATTTGTGCTTTTAAACAATTTGTGCACTTACCCATGTTTTATAGCATAGAAAAATTAACAGATAGGTTGGCATAATTAGTGGATGATTGCGATAAAAAATTGAATTTTTAAAAGTTATTGTTAGGTTCTAACTTAATTCTGAATAATGAAGAAAATCAGACTGATAACTTTATGATTCATGAAGATAACTTCAGAAATGTATGGATGCTTAAAAATCTAACAAAATAAGAGAATGTGAGTAGAAAACTTTCAGATTAAAACGTGTATCGCCAAATATGCAGTTGATTTTTATTAGATTTTTTGATGGGTTAAAGAATGAAGGAGGCCCTAAATTAGAAAAAAGAGCAAAATTGATAGACATTTTTTCATTTTTAGTATTTTTAGTATTTTTTACTTATATTGAATTAGAAGAAATAAGCTAAATTTTGCAGACTATTAATAATTTTCTAATGCGATTGATCTTTCTTTGGTTGACGAATGAAATTAGAAACGTCTTTTTCTTTGAAACATGGAATAGTGAGTAAAGTAACAAGGAATGCAAGTCCAATAACACCATATCCAGTCTTATAGATACTTTCAAACTTTAACTTTCTTCCACTATCCAAATCTTTGATGAGGAATAAAAACTTACAAGATGACGGAATCCATTGAGAGTGTGATACGACAGGGAAAAGACGGTTACAAATTTTGCTAGAAACAAAAGAGAATGGATGAAGGAACGATTTAATCCAACGAAGTAATTTTTCTGGACCTACGGTAACTGAGGCGAAGGCCAAAAATAATATGGCTAAATTAAAAATAGAGGATTTTTACCTCCACTCAAATAGATGCCAGTAGCACGATGAGTCAATGATAGAAGCATAGGAAACTCCCACCTTAATAAAAATCAATATATGTACCTCCAGACGGTAATATG
The DNA here is from genome assembly GCA_038021265.1 of Cyprinella venusta. Classification (NCBI taxonomy): domain Eukaryota; kingdom Metazoa; phylum Chordata; class Actinopteri; order Cypriniformes; family Leuciscidae; genus Cyprinella; species Cyprinella venusta. The sequence continues at coordinate 6,708 of JBBNEX010000446.1, read as the reverse complement.
TGGAGAAAGTGGACGGGAAGCATTTTTGGCTCTAGCTTTATCAATATTGTGAGCTACTTCCGCAGAATAGTGTCGACTTATTAAATAAGGAATAAAATACCTTGTACATCTTAAAAGACGATTCTTATTTAATATATCGTGTAAGTAGTTGCTCCTTACGTGGACAAGCCGTGCCGAGTTATTTAAAAGGGCGTACCTTAATAAAATCATTTTTATTGTTTTTGCGTGACACCGATTCTTAATGAGTATGCGTAATGTTGAATTTAATGGTAATTTCGGATAATCATTGAACAAAAGAACTTTAGTGAGATTTAATTAAAAAAATTGAAGAAATTATGACAGAATTATTGAAATCAAATAAATAAATTATCTTCAGAGGTATGCACTTAAAAACATAAATGAATGGTCAGAAAAAATAAACATTAAATATTAGACCATTCTTAAAAGATTATATATATGAATTGATGAACGAAATTCAAAATTCAGTAAAATATATTGCCAGAATAGTAACATATTTTTTATGCGGCTTTTCATCCAATTAAAAGGTGTAAAGTATATGTAGAATGTATTTAAGAAAATTCGTAATTCTAATAACTTTTTTCCAATTATCTTAATTTTTAGACGCGATTAAATACAGTTATTGTTATGTTATTATTAATAAGTCTGATAAAATCCTGCGCTCAAACTTAACTCGCTCTTCCACTGTCCATCTTAAGCATTTCAAATTTAAATCACTTGTGGGATTCTGTTTCCATATCATATTTCTGGCTTAAATTATAGATCCCGCCTCAATGAAAGAATCGCAATTGTAGAAATGTACTTGCCCCCCTGCCCCTAAATCCTCACGTTGCATGTGTTCTTTTTTGTGCATGTAAAATTTATCAGTAATAATACTGAATTTTGCACTAATTCTTCTTTAATCGTCTATGAGAGTTATCAATTTTAATTCTTAACTTATATATTGCAAAAATTACCTGCTCTTGAGATTTTTGATACTAAAAACTTTCTGATTTTGAATCAATTGTTGTTACACATCGACTTTAATGAAATTAAATTTTAGGTTTATAATAATATAATTAATTAAATTATCATGTCTATTTTTAACTGGAAAATTTAGGCCAAAAGGCTTAAAAAGATAAAAAAGCAGATGATATGGGTTCGCATAAGAAGAGCGTCTTTTCAGTGATAGATCAGCAAAAATCTAATTAAATTATGAAATTTGACGATTTACTTTTCATAAATACATATTATTAAGGAAAATTGTATTTCAAATAAAGTCACCTCAGTTTAAGTCAGATATATGTGTTTTGACAATTAATTGGCGAATTTTATCTTTAAAGGTCGATATTTTTTCTCAAGACAAAAACATACTTGACACATTTCTAGATCAAAATCCCATAATATCAGCCTTTTTTTACTAAATCAATCACAAAAAGTGTCTTCGATTAGGAAGCATAAGAAATCAGTTGTTGATTACTTATGATGTCAGGCGCTAATTCTATTAACGCAGGTCATCAACGACAAAGATCCACAATATTTTTTATTCGAGAAGAAACAAAAAATTAGAAGATAATGGTGTGGAATTGATTGAAAAATTATACAGTAAATTTTTTTTATTTGGTTATTAGCCCCTCGTAAAATAGTTTCTGTTTTCGCTGGTGTGATAGAACGATTTAAACTTATTTAATGATTTAATTCAGTTGACCCTAATTACTAGCTTGATTGTTGTTTGGCCGCCAATAATGCAGTGTAGCTTTGAACCATTCCGTCAAAAGATCACGCATATCCTTATTAAATTTGCTCTTTGTCGTAAGTTTTTTTCACTATTTTTTTATTTTTTTCAACGGAAATTGTAATAGGTTTTATGTTCTTTGTTAAATACATTAAATTTTACCCAAAAATTGAGTTAAGCAGAAATGATGGTGAGGATTATATCATCTTGAAGTAAAACCCCTTTTATGAATATTTATGTTGAACAGTTTGATTTCATATCTGTCTTTTTGCTTTTATGCTGTAAAAAATCAAAAACATCATGAGTAATACAACTATTGATTTAGGCACCTGCTGTGACGAAGAGCCAAATGACTAAAAATCTTCCTAACCTCGCTCTATAAAAGAAAAATCCTGCCTGGTTTGTCTTAGCTCTCAGAGCATATTTGTGGACTTAGATTATATTATTAATATAGATACTGCACATATTCAATAGATGTTGTAGTTAAAAGTGACCAAATTTAATTTTATAGGTAAATACGGCTTAATGAAAAACTTTTTATCCAAAGAGAGGACGCAGTTTTATAGAATTGCGGACCTTACGGTCTCATGTAACGCCATGTAAAAGGAATTAAGGCGCAAAAGAATTCGCACAACACCGGAGGCTGTCATCTCTGATTATAAGCTAGGTCGATAGAATTAGCATGGACCACAACCTTGACTTCGAATTAAAACCGTTTGCCAGCTCACTAAATTATTATATATCAAATATTGCACAGCTCTCTAAAGTGCCGCAAAATAGTTCAGCAGGGGTTTTAAAAATCGAAAACCCTGAACGCCATAGCTCCTAACTCGGCGTCCAGCAATTTAACGTGAGAGGAATCTAAAGATAAAAATACTCTCGTATTCCGTAAAAGCGATCATAAAAATTTTCTTATTTTCTTTTGATGATATTTGATCCTACATTCACATAACTTAAGTAAAATTACGATGATTTGAATAAAGTTAGGCCAAAAAAGCTATGATCTGATAAGTACAAGCCAAATTAATTTCAAAAATTATCAATTTAGAACCTACCCTGTGAAAAACCTCAAGGTATAAAATTACGGCCATCTTCATAACTACGAATAAAATGAGCACAGAATAAACCAAAATTGAGAAATCATGTATATGAAAGTCTTGGCAATCTCCCGAATTCAGAGGAACATTCAGAACGATCGGAAACACACTAGTGAATATGAATGTGCCTGAAGATAATTATTTTAAAAAATTAGCTCACTATTCAGCGAAAAAATGTACACACGGTGTTAAAATTAGAATTTCTGAAATCTCAGAAAGTTCACTTCTCGTTTCAGCAAATATGATAAAAAGTGTCAGTAATGATGTTTTAATGATTCTACCTCACAAAAAATTTCCTTATAAGACTCTGAGCCGCCAGTGGAAAAAAATGTTGAATTCAACTTCCACCTTTACGGCTCTACCTACTTTTCCTAAAAATTAAAATTCCGAGATTCCAGATTTTTCCCAGCTTTCAGAGCTTTTAGATTTTAGTTTTTCCCACTGCCTGATAGAATTTTTCACGGATTATTGGATTACACTTCTCAAGACCAGCACTCGTGATACTTGCAGGTTTGTCGGTTGGATTTGGGGTCAACGTCGTGATTCTTGCATATAATAATGACCCCGCTTAATGCCAGTGAGGTCAGCTCTGGCAGTGTGGGACTTGATTTTACCTCACTAAAAAAAACCCCTCGCGTTGAGCGCGATAACTAGGTTTGTGATGCGGCAAGTGGCGTCCGATTTCGGGTACAAAGCTCTCAGATAGAATATCAAATTCGAAGTTGTGGTCGCAGATGAATCTTTTAATATAGTTAATGTATTTCTTTTCAACTTTATACCGTCGACTTCAATTACGCTCCTGGGATTAGTCCAGCTACTATAATTCTTTTTATTTGAAAAAGAATAAACAAGCGACCTATGAAATCTCAATCAAAATTAAAGAGAACATGATACCGTCACATAATCAAAGAAGAATACTTATTAATTTAGAAATCACTCAAATTTCCACATTTTCAATTACATTTCCTAAAGATACGGTTTCTGTGAGCTATTTTTCCATATTTAAACGAGAAACAAATTTTATTAGGTTCGCATAAAAAATGACTAAAATGGCAAGGAAAACGTACGAAATTTTGTTCGATATCTTTCAATTGCATAACTTATTCCGACAACTGTTTTTTTTAGAAAATAATATTGGCAGAGCATTATAAATTTGACGAAATAATTTCCTATTTTGAACACACTTATATACGTAGAAGACAGATAACTGGTGTGGAGAAGGGGTCCTTAAACATTTATTAACAAAAATAGATATCAATATGAAGCTGCAACTGTAGAAATAGCTCGGACTACTAATTTAATTGAAGAATAAAGTCGTAGAATGAACTGCCATCATCTTATTGTTTTTAAGTTTCTTAATTGCTTTAAAACAGAGAATCAATATCAAAAAGTGATACACAATTAACCCTTGATTAGCGCGGTTTTGAATAGTGCGGTTTTGATTATCACGGAAAAATATTTTGACAACAAAACTTGAATAGTGCGGCATAAAATTTGATTAGTGCGGTTTTTTCTATTCAGCAAAAACTTAATGATCCACCGCCATCGACGATAAACAAGGCGTCAAAATTAATTTGGTTGAGAATGTGCTCTATTGTTCAACAATAAATATAGAAAAAAATATTGCTCAGTGTCATGATATTATTGAATTGTCTGAAAAATAAAGATTTTTATATCTTCCGCCTCTTTTGTGGATTAAAATACATCTTCAGTTGTTTATTCGTTTTTAAATATTTTTTTACGTCGACAAAAAACAGTAGCAAAGTGACAGCTCATTACACTCGTTATTAAACTTGATATTAAATCGAACATCAATAATGTGAAAGTACTGGTTACATTAGTAGAAGTTTATGCAAAAACTAATTAACAATATGATTTATATTAAATCAAGAAAGTGATTAAAATGATAAACGAATCCTAGCATCTGTATCAATGAATATGGATTTTACTAGAAATCAATTTTCTTCTATGATAAAAATATAGGATCTAATTTCAATTAGTTATAATCTTATGATCAAAAGCGATTTTTATTGGTGGTATGAATATTAATATCAAAGATTCAACGACTTTTTCTTCATCAAACGCGACGTCTTTGTCACAGAGAATGGACCTAAGAGTAACTTCAAAATTAAAACAATCAGATTTACAATGAATTAATTCTGACGCAATTAATCACGATTAGAGACATCCTGATCCTGCCAAAATAAGTTCAGAAAATTTTTGATATTTTACGAGCTGCCGAAATTATACTCAAGCTATAGAATCAAGGTGAGAAAGGTATAGCAAAGCAATCTGCGATGTATTTGCAAGAAATGTCAAAAAGAATCTTATTTTTTAGATGAGTTTGTTAATAGTAATTGTTTTTTAAATCGTAATGATTGGTAAAGGTCTTAATCTTAGTAAAATTGATTTTAAATTGTAAAAGAATCATTGTAATAGAATCGAAAAGATTTAAATATGGAGAGTATTTCTCAAATCAAACATCAACCTGAATTGGTGAAGATATAACTGAGTTAAAAAGAAATACCACCTAAGAAAATTTCTCATACAAATCATAATTATTTGTTTAAAGAAATCTAAAAAACATAGTAAATTATATATAAAGTTGATCCTAAGAAGGAAAGACACTTAAAAAATTGTCGAAATGTAAAATAAACATGGCTTACTCTCTCAAAGTTATGGAAGAAATTAAAAATTCTTACATATTTCAATAAACTTAAGATAGTTTTTCTCAAAAAATATTATGTTTTAAAAAGGCTCCTTTCTTACCAATAATTGATTCAATATATTTTGACATTTTTTATTAATTTCAAAAAGATTTCAAAATTTATAGGATTTAATGTACAAAGATAGAGTCTTTTTCAATAAAAATGGAATATTTATAAATTAAAATTGAATATGCGCCAATAGATTTAGAATATTTGCCAATTGAATTGGAAGTTTAGCCAAATAAATCAAAAAATTTATTTTATGAATCTGAATTTTTAAAAATGGAAGAAAATAAATAAATTGACTGGGAAAAATATAATTAATGGTTTTTAATACTCAATAAGATCTTTATCGAGACATTCTGAGAAATATTTTTCCATGTGATCAAATAATTTGATGTGTTATTCGCAGAGATTGATTGAGTTGTATTCCTTATTTGAGTCATCAACTAAGCTTGAATGTTGGATTTAAAAGATCTTACAATCGATTTTAAACGGGCAAACATTTTCTATGAGATCTAGGAAAGGATTATATGGCTAAAGTAATACTAATGTGTGTCTATGTGAAGATTCTAGATTTTTTATGTATCAGATTTATGGAAGGAAAAAATTTTCCTTATTAAAGTCTGCGTCAGAAATGTTATTTTTTCGAGGATGAGTAATTGTAGCCGTAAGTGGTTTCCATAAAATTCTGCATAATATAAAAATTCAAAAAAATGGTAATTGACTATCTCAGAGCGGGAAATAGATGAACATACACTTTTATTCTTTGACTTTATGTCTCGGATCCATAAATTGGGACTACTCTACTTGATCTCACTTATTTTCTTCTGATCAAAAATTTAAACTAGTCGAATAAATAACGATGATATTTAGCCTATTTTGACTGTAATTGAAGATATTTAATAACATAGTAATGTCCTAGTTGGGTGTTGCCTTGAACGCTACGTCGCTTGAAATGAAGTTTTTAACTTAAAAAGAATACTTTAAATCATTAAAATATAGATTTATAGACAGGTAAATTTTACTTAATACACATTTTCGTTAAAATACCCCCCCCTTTTTGATCAAGAGTTCGTGAACAGTCCTCCTCCTCAGTGTCGCATAAGATATCTCTCTTGTGTTTTTTAATTTTTTTCGTTCTATTTCCATCCATTGGTTTTTTGTTGAA